>JAODKE010000020.1:7227506-7246810 GCA_026779605.1 Mormyrus hasselquistii
TATTTGCGGGGGGTGCCTTATTCTGACCAATTTTTTAAAAATGGGGGGTGCCCTAATTGTTGGGGATGTCCTATAATAAGGAGTATTTGTACAGGAATGATTCTGTCCCAAACTTTTTTATCCATATAAGCGGTTGATCACTATAACCATAATCACTATAAGCGTGTCCCCCCCAGTTTGATAAAAAAAAAATCTGTTGTTTTAATGTTGTGGGGACCGTTTTTTCAGTCCCCACAAAGGGAAACTCAATTTTATAAAATTCTGTCGCTGCTTTGAAAAAACTAAAAATGCAAGTCTTGTATTTTGTTTGGTTGCTTATGGTTAAGGTTAGCACTGGTTAGGGGTTAAGGTTGTCATATTTGGGATTAGGGCTTGCCCATAGAAATGAATGGACAGTCCCCACAAAGATATGAATACAAATGTGTGTGTGAGACAGAAACAGACTCACATTATAGTCACGTTTCCCTGTGGACAGTGCTGTGGGAGATGGTAGCTGTTAGCCGTTAGCTCTCTGCCGCATTATCGTATCTGCAGTGTGCAGTGCCAAAAACGCTGCCTACTTAGTTTTCTTAGCTACCTACAAATGACAGAAAAGAAGCATAATGCATTATACTTCCACAGAGAGGGGCTTTGCTTTTAATGCCAGCGGACATGCATGCGCTCCACTGATGGAAGCGGCTGCACATGCAGAGCCCTGAAAGGCTTCCAGCCACACCAAGTGGGATAAAAGCACGCAGAAACACGTGAGATTAATGTCAGACGGGCCACGAAAGAAAACACAAGATGAATAGGAGCAGTTTTAACGAGTCGAGTTTAACAAACGATGCCGTTTCGGTTTTCAAAACAAGGTTTACGTTCAATCACTCAAAAGCCGCTCAGCTATCAGGGAGGGGCGGGTAGCGTGTGAGAGCTTGAAACAATCTTGGCTTCCTCCGTGTCACCATGTAAACATTTATCACCATGACAGTTTCAGGGGCTGGACGTTGATGCTGTTCTGCTGGGCTCTGGCTGGTTTGGCAGGGAAACAGCTGTATTTAATTAGCCCTGGAGATAAAGCGGGATATGGTCCTCTGAAGAAGATTAACCAGGATGGAATTTGATCACATTCCATTAATTTCCCACATAAATCTCCAGCTCTGCATGTGATATCACAGAATATGGTGTTTGTGTGAAATTCGTGTTTACGCATTTAGGGAAGGTTTAATTGTTATAAAGAAAAATCTCTGATCATCCTACACACATTTTACGTTTATTGTGTTTCTTCACCTGACCTGAATCAGGCTGCAGAAATTCACTTTTTACTCAACTTGTCTTGATTCGGTTCTGATTTCCACTTAATTGCACTAAACCCTTTGTGTGTCTCTGCATATGTGTATAGATTAGATGTGAAATGTAAATACATCCATATAAGCTATACTTCAGATACGGTGCCTATGGGAATGTAAATAAAGAGCTTGGTTCAGTGAAACCAGCGATCTGCTTTATAAATCTAATCATTTTAGTGGCCTGGGATCTTTGGGACAGGTACTCTCCCCCCCCACACTCGCCCCGTATAGCCCCTTGTCTCAATTATCTGTAGTCAATGAATCTGTTTGCCTTTTTCTGACAGATGGCTGTGGGAGGACGGGGGTGACAGTGGTTAAAGCCATGGGACACGGAGCCATGAAGATTACTTCCCCTCCTCTTTATAATCGGACCTCGGAGGCTGGAGGTTTCATAAAAAGCAAAGGAGGAGGCTGTGGGATGGGACGGTGCAGCACAGAGAGATGTGATCAAATTCTCACGCTGCCACTTGCACTTCCTGTGGCCGTGAGAACGCCCCGGCTGAGCGTGGAGACCTCGGCAGAAACTTGTCACTTGTGTGCATCGCGTGTGAAGACGTGTGAAACGTGTTCCTTTTCGACAGACCCGGGGGTGTGTAATTCAGCAGGTTTCTGGCGCCCGCCGCTGGCTGATTATGATCTGGCATTCCCCCCCCAGACCTCATGGATACTCATGTGACCTACAGGTGTGACTCTGTCGCAGCGGCTGTACGCTGTGGGGCAAAGAAATCCCTCTTTAATTCCCTTTCACTCCATGCCTGGCTTTTTATCAGTGACACTCAACCAAATGACACACACACACACGCGCACGTGCTCAGCTGCTCAGCTTGACAGCGATTAACTATGGAGAAGCACGATGCACGTGGAACGGTGTTAAATGCAAACCAGCGCCAATTGTGCAATGCTACAGGCCAGTGTGGAAACACAAATCCCAAACACGGCTGTGTAACTAATCCCAAACACTCCTTTCCACCTTGGGAATACTCTTTAATATACCCAGAATGGGGCGACATGTAATTGGAATAATATGCACATTTTATAACTCCACTTTTAAAAGATTAAAAGGTGCCCTTGAAAGGATTATGCATTTATTTAATATCAATGTGTTGCCAATTTCAGTTGAAAAATTTAGAGTCACAGTTGTACTGGAATTTGATTATCGGCTAATTGGATCCTTATAAATAACTACCCTCTCAAACTAAGAAATCTTATTTGCATAATGTGTGCTGTGTAATGATTGGGCGCCTAGCCCGAGGTCTGGAGGACACCCATAGGTGAGCTGTGATGGTCTCACCCTCCGGCTCAACTCTCTCTCACTCATATAGACAGATGTTCACAAAGACACCTCACCAGGAGGGAGTGATGGCATTTACACTATCCTTTTTACAGAAGATAGAGAAGTGATTCTGCACGACCTCATATGTTTGTACACATTGACCCTCCACCCTGCAGTGGATGGATGGATGGATCCCAGAATTCTGGAACATTTAGCCCTTAAAGGTGATGGAATGGAACAACCCCCCCCCCCCCACTCCCTCTCTCCCCCACCCATGATATTTAGAAAAGTGAAAGGATACATAGATATCACAAGTTGTCTGATAATCATTTAGGCATATGAAGGACCCTTTTGTATCTCCTCGGCTGTACAGTGTCACCTGGTCCATGTACACCAGAGTTCCCAGCATACAGGAGTGCAAGTCTAACGTGAAAGTTTAAACAGACTAAGGGAAAAATTCACACAAGGTAGGTGTGATAATCAAGTGGAAAAAAGTATAGCACCCTAATTATGACACCAGGGAGGGGTGTGTTTTTTTTGCTGAAATACACAAAAAAGCCCTTGTCATTTTAAACAGGTAATAATGTCTGTCATAGGAGGGGGATGGGATCTAGCAGGGATCCTCTGAATGCTGAGGATCCAGAAAATAAATAAAATACAAAGACAATCAGTATGAAATGAATCAATAACATGCTAATGTGTCTCTCTTGGCAATCACACTTCATGGGATCGCACGAGCTGGACACCTTTCAAGATGCAATAATTAAGCGTGAAAGTCATCACGTCCATCAACGTGTGAGAAAAGCATTTTAATCGTGATGGAGCTGATGATCTGAGTGAGTGTGAAAGAATATCAGCATCTCATTACCTGAACCTTAGCAAAGACACCATGATGCCAAGGGGATTCCAAGGAGCGCCATGTGACAAGCAACCAATGACAGACAGGCTTACTTGGGTGCGGGGGTGGGGTGGGGAGGGGCAATAGGGTAAGTGCAGCATGAAAGGTGAAGAAGGAGAATAAGTTATCTTATGCCGTGGGGATGAGGGCAGGTGAGCATAATTCTCTAACTCTCCTGTGGGGATTGAACCCCCCTCCCCCCCAAACACACACACACATACATATCTGTAACAGAATGTAAAATAATTGGGAAAAGGAAACAGAAAAGTTATTACACCCAGGCACTCAAACACACACATTTTTATAACTATACGTGCCCCTCCAGAAATAAAAGGAATTAAAAGCTTTTTATACAAACTATGCAGTACTGATGTACATGGTCATGATGATTACGCTGGTGATGATGGTAACTGTCAGTGGTATTCCTGGGTTTATTTCATGGGTTTACTTGTAATGTTAGCAAAGACGTTGATATATTAGTCTGGGACAGACATCCTCCATTCTGCATCAGTCCAGAACAGCCGTCCTACATCCTGCATTCGTCCAGAACAGTCATCCTACATCCTGCATTGGTCTGAGACAGCCATCCTACATCCTGCATTAGTCCAGGGCAGTCATCCTACAATTTTCATCGCTCAGGGACAGTATCCTGTATCAGTCTGAGACAGTTATCCTACACCCTTCTTAGGTCTGACACAGTCATCCTATATTGTGCATAGTCATCCTACACATTTCATTGATCTGGGAAAGACATCCCTCATTGTGCATTGGTACTGGACAGTCATTCTATATTATGCACTGGTACGGGACAGATATTCTACATCCTAACTCCACATCTGCATGTCTTGCAGAGAATTAAAACTAGCCCATTAAATTGGCCTGGGGGGCTATCAGAAAGGAAATGGGGAAATAAAACAATTGGGGGGGGGGGGCTTCCCAAAAGGGCACATGCCATCACATCACTCTGAAAACAGCCTCATCCTGATAGACAAAACCGAATTAATTTAGCATGACCTGTGTCTTCAGTGCTTCCTATTTGAGAAAATGGTGTTTATCTCGTGAAGGAAGGTGAGTCAAACAATGGCCAATGCTCATAAAGCCCGTGGAGCCCTTCCCCACTGCTGCTCCAGTAATGGCCAGTAAATAAACCCTCCGTATTCGGCAGCTAGGAGGCTACCCAGCCATCAGGGCCTGTGACGTGCCATTGAAAGGAGGTCTGTCACATGGATGAGGCTGGGGCAGCGGGGCTGGGATCGCACCCATAATGCCTGAAGAGCCTCAGTAAGCATGAATATGAGAAGCCGCGAAGATCGTGCAAGTCATTGCCTGTCAGATCATGATTACGGCTTCCACAAACCTGCCATGTGGATCCCAGGGGCTACCCACACCGGGCTTGAATGAAGGGTTTCGTCTCTCTTTTCTCTTAATGCTTGAAAATGAACGATCTTATTCATACACCAAAACGGTCATTATAATAAACTCAGAACAAAGTGTTGTGGAGAGTCATGGAGCTTCTGATAAGGCATTGATATTTGTTTCCTGCCATATTCTATCATGAATTTGCGGCAGGGTGGGGGATGATTCTTCCTGCACAGTAAATTTGAGAACACACATTATAGTCAAGCGAGAAATTCTTGACGCAGAGTGAACCCACTTTAGCATAGTATCCAGGTGAGAGCATTTGTTATGGTGAAAACTTGCCTGACCACCAGCAAGTCAGTCTCTCCCACGTGCTCAGCTCGACATCCGCAAAGCGCTTTGTGGCAATACATTTTAATTATTCTAACAATAATGCAAACTGTCTAAATGTATTTTACCAATAACAGAAATACAGACTCTCCTTATTCAAATGCATGGTACAGCTGCCAGGTTAAGACAGGGGTAAGTCAGCTCGGTGTCCAGCTTCTGACCTCGCACAGGTAACATCAGAAAGGAAGGCGCACAATCAGGTGGCTTGAAACATACCATGTTTCCCCACAATTCCATCCTACCACAAGCTGATCACACATTTAGCAGTGTTTCTTTCACAGCTTGCACTTGTGATTCTGGCCTCCATTTACAGGCTTCCCTGTCAGCGTTATTGCAGTTTGAGGAGCATGTGACAGGGCTGTTAGGGTGTGCTGCTCTAGGGTTGATACTTAATGGCTAATATCTGTACATTTTTCAGTGGGACTTCATCAGGACTTGCAATCATGTGACACACGGTGAACATCCTGATGGGAAATGCTTCAGGGTGCTCTCTGACGTTCCTGTGGAGTGAGCCGTGGATCCTCCAGCCTGAAAAAGCCACACACAGTGGCCCGAATTCACAGGTGTAGCGTGTCTGTGTGGGAACCATTCATGTCATTCTGTATGGGCCGTCTTAATATCTGCTGACTGTAATGTACATGATAGTCTAAAAGGTGGATAAAAATAACAAGCATTATTACTGTTCACAGCTAATCAAGTGACCCTCAGAAAGAGGAAGGCAACACAATGGAGACCCCCACTGTCCTCCATTCCCTGAGTGGGGGGGGTCCTTGCCTGTTCTTGCAGAAAACACCTACAAAGCTGTCTCCTTGCCCCATCCCCCGCCGCCTCCCACCAGCTCCAGCCGTATCTCTTTGTGGTTGGCTTTCAAATGTGACTCGCGCGGTAAATGGAGCACACCCCTCCTAGCCCCCGCTCGATAAGGAAGTCTCTTTCTGCCTCTCTTTCCTCACCATTAACTACAATAAAATTAGCTTTCATTTTCTTTTCTCTCCATCCCCCTCTTACTCCGCTCCCACTCTCTACTAACGCTGCACCAAAGTACCCATACCTCCTGCGCCCATACCTCCTGCACCCACGCCTCACACACCTCCTGCATCCAGGCCACCTGTACCTGTAACACTCACACGCACACATCCCGCAACCATGCCTCTCATACACAAACATCCCGCACCCATGTCACCCACACCCACACTTCCCATACCCACACCCATGCCACCCGCACCCACACTTCCCATACCCACACCCATGCCACCCACACCCACACCGCCCATACCCACATTGGTCACAGAGGATTCCCGTGTTCCCTTCTCAGATGTGCTGGTGGGGGGGCAAGTCCCACATGTAGATGTGTGTGTGTATGTGTGGGTGTTGGCAGAAGGCATGAATTCTTTGTCATTAAGAGCAGCCTGACAGCTGTTTGCCCCCAGAAGAATGAAAGTGCAGTCTTGGAGGGGCTGACTCCCTTCTCTCCCTCCCCCACCCCCCACACATGGAAGCACAGCTGTAACCACCGAATTGGGGGAGGGGGGTGCATCTCACACCTGTTGCATGCTTACACACCCTATTCCCGATATACTGCCTTTAACAAGCTTCTTATAACTGACAGGAAGAGTGCAGATTGGCGACACGGCCAGGGGTTCCAGGAGCAGCCAGGTGCATGAGACGCCCATGTTCCCGTTGCGCCCCATGTCTGTGTGTAATCATATCGGGCCTCCCTCACGGGGGCATATGCTTACAGGCCTCCCCCGTCAGATGTAGAGTTTCCTCCAGTGGCCCACAAGGCTCCTGTTCTGCCTTCTGATGACCTCAGAGCCGGTGCCTGCCAGAGGGGTCACCGCTGGGGCCTGGGCGGGGGGCGGGTCACCATCCACGTGCAGACAGCAGACCTCCGCTCGTCCTGTTGAGGGTGATGGGGCCCAAGCTCCCCATCTCTGTCTCCTGGAATGCAATAAGCCTGCAGCCCGTGCAGATAAATCACCCTCCTGCCATTTTCACAGGGGGCCTCGGCTTTATTTATCTTGCCCTCCCCCCATCCCAGGAGAAAGCACACATGAGAATGATAATAATGAGTGAGTCAGCATTTCAGACAAATCAGAATGATTGTGAGCAAATGTTACCGGATGTTTCTCCTCTGTCGCCACAGGGTGCCAGTTATGATGAGCTGTTAACCTGGTGATGAAGGTATCATTCTCATAAATGCCAGTCAGTGGTTACTGGCACCCTGACCAAACTTCTCGCATCTTCACCCACTACACAGACCCCTTCGCTGTAACTGTGTTTAACTGTAACTAACGACAATCTCTGTCACAGACAGATCTGAAGCCGTTCCTTGGCCGTGCTGGTTAGCTGCCTGCTGTCACAGTCCATATACTTGGCATTCGTCAGTATGCGTACTTGACCTGTCCTGTGTTCTCACGTATCTGTTTGATGTCATTTTCCACTGCTGAAGAACAGTTACAATTCTCAAGAACAGAAGTACAGAGAACGGTAAAAAATCCCTTTATGTCATTCTTCTCCCACCCCAAATACCAAGAATGCGTTAAGCTCCATCCTTGCCAACAAGAACCATCTCATGATTCATTGCACCTCAAGTTAATTCTTGGGAGGCAACTTAATAGCAATGCTCTTGCCAAATATGATCTTTACCTTTTGGTATTGAAAAACACCCACTGTCTGTCTCTATGAAGCTGGCCCCCAGATCCTCACAGCGGGGCCTCCCAGGCTGTGCCCACAGGTGCCCCAGCTCATGCTGCTTTGTTGATGGGTGGACTCTGCAATCAGCTTCGGCTGATCTTGTTTGCTGCAAACACAAAGTTCTCATTGGTGGAAACATATTCGCTCTCATGTCATGTGGCTTTAAGTTACGGTTTGTAGAAGAAAACAACACAAAGAAAGACGTTACTTTATCTGGTTGTAGAGCTGTTAATAAATACAAGAGTGTTGAATACACGGCCTGCCCTCCCCGCAGAGTGGCACTCGGCTTTTGGGGAAGCGGGCGCCCAGTCCCTTCGCTGCCGTATCAGCAGCTCCTGTAGGCTCTGCCCGGAAAGCAGCGGCCCCTTTCACTCGGCCTATCCGTGCCTCCATTCTTTCAAACCTGGGCAATTTGCAGCCTATTGGAGCCTTTCAGCGCTTAAGTATCACTTTTTTCCTGAACCATTCAACCTGTCAGTTGAATTGTCCTAAAATTCAAATCGGCAGCCTTTGTGTAGGAAGTACAGAATTACATTCTTGCCCTTTACAGTGAGGAGGCCTGTAAATTGAAGGGGTTTCTGTAATTGTCGGGTGAATAATTCAGTGCAGTAGTTAAGCTGAATCCTCCCTCTCTGTCACACTCAGCTGTCTTTTCATCATGTCTGTCCTTCTTTTCCTCTGCCTCAGGTCATCTGCACCTGTGATCCAGCAGACAGAGACTCGCTTGGTACAGTGTGACTTCGACTGTGAGGGGAAGTTCAGTAAATTTGGAACAAAAAGAGTGTCAGGGAGAAGAGGAAACTATTTCTGAGCATTAGCTGTAATACTAAGCAAAAAGACAAATATCCAAATATTATATATGCATTCATACACACACACACACACGTTTGCAATTATATTTTTATGGTGACTATCCATTCATTTCTATGGATAAAAACGACCTTAACCTCTACACAGCCGTAAGCTTAACCATAAGTAAACAAACTTAATATGAAATGTTTGGCATTTTTACTTTTTTGATTGCATTCACAGATCTTTGTGGGGATCTGAAAAATGGTCCCCACAAGGTCAAAAAACAGGTTTTTATTACATTGTCAGACACACACATGTAGCTAGTTCTTGACTACACAGGCTAATTAGTTGCAAATTATCACTTGTAAATCAAGAACTGTTAAAGTGGAAAATATTTTCCCATAGAAATGACTTCGGTTCTAGGCAAAAAAATGTTATCATCAATTTTTGCCAATAAACAAAGGAAACAGAATTTTCTTATTAGAATTAACATTTTATCAAAAATATACATACATGTAAAAAAAAATTCTTGGAGAAAAACAAAAAATCACATTCACAGTCATTTTTTGTCACTTTGAATTTCAGCAGATGGGGTTTTGCTATAACATAGCAAAGTTATCTGAAAACTGGCCACGGACGCCATTTTTGGGTAGCATGCATTGAGTAACGTGCAATTTTTTTTTTTTAATTATGAGAAATGTAATTATAATTTTTGCTGCAGAAATGTCCGGTCTGGCCCAGATCAACAGTCAAGGATCAAGCATTTTCAGTATCACTCCTGTACTGATTAACAGTTCTAATCAAACCTAAACCTTTCCCTGGTCAGAGTTCCCATCCTCCACAGTGCCAAGTCTGAGGTCCAAGGGAGACAGGATCAGGGTGGATCTTCTCACCTTCCAGCAGCTTCTCTGTTACCTATCACCCCAGGTGTGATCAGCTCCCATCCCCCACCCCCTATCATTTTATTTAAGGTTTTATTTCGCTCTCTGAGGCAGCTATGGGGGTGGTAGGGGGGTGTCCCATTTTTGCACTATATTTCCAATGGCAATGCGTCATTTGCAATGTTCTTTTTACATTTAATTTCATTTTGTTAAGGTTTTTGGTTTCCTTCTTCACATATATATTACCTATAGTACCTGTGTTGCTCTTTGCTGCCCGTGTTTCTCCCCGGTCGTGTTTATCTCATCTTACTCTTTGCTCTCAGCTTGTCACAGCCAGGGCTGCTTTCCAGAGCCAGACAGGCAGTTAGTGAAAAATAAACAGGATAAATGGTATGCATAGATAAGTCAGGGAAGGGAGGGGTCTGATTAGCTAAAGGGTTGGGGGGGGTAAGAATGACTTAATTACTGCACTCAGGTTGGCCTCTATGAGCGGCACGGCGGGGGTCCTACACAGACACTTCGGTCCCGAGCAACGCTGCTGACCTCGTATCTGTCACCACCAGCCCCCCCAAACACGTCTGCTGCTTCGCTGCATTGCTAAATACTTTATACACATTTCTAGCTTAAAGTGCCCGGAGGATCAGCCGTGTGACTGGGAGGTGTGATCACGGTGACTGGGAGGTGTGATCACGGTGACTGGGAGGGTGGCGGGGGCACCTCACTCTGCCCAGTCTCAGGTGGTCCTCTTGGGGCCTATATTTTAAGGCTGGTCGATTCCCCCCTGCACAGGACAGGGAGGGACCCCTCAAATCCCCACAATCTGCCACATTCGTGCTTCTACTGCAATCAGTGCAAACAGTTTAAATTAAGAAGCAAGTGCAGGCATCCCAGAGTATAAAATGTTACAGCAGCATATATAAAGTTACACTACTCTATACTGTAGTGCAGTGATATTCTTTAAGAGCATTTTCAATGGCATCAATCCAGCATCTTCTGACAGGTCTGGAAAGTTACGTGAGTTTCCAAGCACTGATAGGCTCCCTCCCAGAAGTAGCATCTTGCCATGTTAAGTGGTCACCATGTGTAAATGCTGGCATCGCCAGCCAGGTTATCCTTAAAGCAAAACCTTAAAATGCAGGGTGCCCTGCTACTGTACCCTATAATGCAAGATACCCTGCCACTGTACCTTATAATGCAGGGCACCCTGTCACTGTACTGTACCTTATAATGTAGTGTGTCCTGTATACCTCACTCAAGAGATGACTAATATCTGTATATGCAGTGTCTGGCTCATGGTGGACCTGGGGAGGTTGGCTGATGGCTAGAGTAATGACCTCCTTGAACAGAGTACCACCCCCTGCCATACTGGCGAGTAGGGTCATCCAGTGGTAGGTCATGGTGCCATTGACTCTTTCAGAGGCACTCACGTTAACAAAGGCGACTGGGGAATTTGTGTCCATGTATGTGTGTGTGTGTGTGTGTGTGTGTGTCCCTTAATGATGCCCACACAGATCACACATCCCTCTCTCCCTCTCGCTGCCCCCCCCCCCCCTTGTCCAAGGCCCCAGTACCCATGTGGGGGCCACACAGCCACTGCCCCTGGGCAGGAAGACCTCTGCAAGAGGATCAGAGCTCAGCATCATTAGGACGTGTGACCCCCTGCTGGAACGCAGTGGGAGAGCGCTCACCGGCAGCGACCGTCCCCAGACTCACCTCCCAAAGCCTCAAGGTGACCCAACGGCTTGCCACTGTTGCTCCGCTACATTAACCTCCGCCGGCAACACGGCACCGGACACCGGCGGGTCTGGCTAAGTAGCAGCAGGCCGCACAGCCGGCCGTGCTCCAAAAAGCCGGCCTTTAATCAGATTAAGGACAGGCATTCCATAAACGATCTGTGTATGTGTGCTGAATGATCGACTGAGACAATAGGCGACTTAATGTGATTGAACTGAATCACAATATAGATACTGTCTGTTGCACTAATACTAAGAGTCAGTCTGGAGATGGAGAGTAGAGGATTCATAAAGAGATACACGAAGCTGGAAGGGCCTATGATCCTTTATCGTAATATCTTTCTATAATATTAGCTGCCCGTCTGCTTGTAGGATACAGGTCTTTGCCAGACACAGCAGTTAATTAATTTCCATAAAGCTCAGCAATTTTAAGAACAACAAAAAAAAATCACTCACAGGAATTTGGGACTGTGTTACAGTTGTGTTCGTAGTCTAACATGGAAGTGGCAAGAAATTCTGGAGAATTGCATCACAAAAGAGCGGCTAGAAAGGTAAAGCAGCAGCAGTGATGTCCCCGTGAATCTGGGGGGGAGGGGTCGTTCACTCTCTGTCATCCTCAGTAGCCCCGTCTGCAATTACAGTCACTTCCCTATCTATGCTTACTTAACACAGCTAGCAAAGTGTATGTGTGTATGTGTGTGGTTGTAGATTATGTTAATATTATGTTGTGGGGACCAAATGTCCCACACAATGTAATAAAAACCTGTTATTTTGACCCAAGAAAGGTCATTCGATGAATTGAGAAAGCCCTCTGGAATGAAGGGTGAAATGTTTTCAAGGAACTAAACAAGTCCAGCTGCCACTGAATAACCTTTCTTGAGATAACCATGACCTGGATGACTGAGAATCTTCACAGACTGTTATTTTGACATTGTGGGGACAATTTTTCTAGGTTCCCACAAAGATCTGTGAATGCAATCAAAAAACTAAAAATGCCAAAAGGGCTCGTATTTTGTTTGGTTACTTATGGTTAAGGTTAGGGCACGGCAGGGCCCCCCCCCATCCCCACAGGTCTCCGGCTCTGGCAGTGGGGAGCGCTCTGGGACCTGTGCAGATAGGGGACAGGGTACCATCTTATGTTGGGATTTGAGTTTTTCTCATAGAAATGAATGGAGAGTCCCCACAAAGATATAACTACAAATGTGTGCGCGTGTGTGTGTGTGTGTGTTATGCATAAGTATTATATTGTGTGTACCAAATGTTTTAACATTGTGGGGACTATCTATCTATCTATCTATCTATCTATCTATCTATCTATCTATCTATCTATCTATCTAATCTAATCTGTCTGTCAGTCAGTCAGTCAGTCAGTCAAGTTAACAGCTCTATGCAAGAGCGAGTAGAAATTCATTCTGGCCTCACAGTATCACAGGGCCGATCCCAAACTGCAGAGCCTGTGTGTCAGGGGGTGTTCAGTACGTTCCCCCAACACAAGCAAATCGGGCATGTCTGATGGTATCGCCGTGCTGTCCAGGCACCTGTGGGGGGTGTCAGTTCTGCGGAGGGTCCGGGCCACTCTGCTGCTCACTGGGAATGCAATGATGAAAAGTCGTGTCCCCCCCGCTCTGACATGCACGCATAGCTCACCGAGCTCAGCTGCCAGCAGCCCCCCCATCCCCACAGGCCTCCGGCTCTGGCAGTGGGGAGCGCTCTGGGACCTGTGCAGATAGGGGACAGGGTACCGTCTTTGTGTGGTACTGACCGTCCCGCGACCTTGTGATGATTAATCCGTGCTGGGGTTGGGGATCGCAAGCGCGCCCAGAGCCTGCATTAATCCCTGTGAAACACTGTAACCTTCCTTTATATTCACTGCGATAAAGACGGAAAAAACAAAACATTGAGCCATACGCCATGCAAACAAAGCAATAGACTTAAAACAGCAGCACTGCTTCTGTGTGTCATGGCGAGATGACCACCTAGCATCGAGGAAAATTCACATAGGCATGTCATTGATGGTATGTCAGACGTGTGTAGTTTTCTTTCTTTGCATTTCCACACAGGGCATTCGCTGCTGGGTCATGTGATGGGTCACGTGACACATCTCTTCCCAGGGGTTTGTTGTCTCTGTGGCCTTGCTTGTTACGGGCCTGTCTCTCTGCCAATTTACCCTCAGCCACTTTTTTGACCTGGTTGCTGCTGTCCTGTCTGATTCCTGCAGTAGTGTTTTGTGACCCCATCGCTCCGTAAAACATCTGGCAACTTCTACTCCAGCGTGGGGCAATTTGGCAGCACCAGGGTAGATTGGGACCAGCAGAAATGGAAACAGAAAGTCTCCTTATGTGTCAGTGTGTTTTTCAGGTGGAAATAATGCCTGAGTCACACATCTTTTATTCTCTTTTGAAATTGGGTATATTTTTCCAGACTTACCTACAAACATGTGCATTTTTTCAAAATAAAACCTGCATTCTTTTCAAGAAATATCCTTTACCCGATGATCTTATGCTCACACATCTAGGGGTGGGGGTGGTTTAGTTTTTCATTTGTTCCAAGCATGGACCTCCCTCAGATGCCTGCATGCCTATATTTACAGAAGAACTGGGCCAGGACCGAATCACGAGCACGGGACATAGAAGCAGCCAGATCAGATGCTGCTTTCCACCTGCAAACATGTGCCGTAGAAATGAAACGCTTCATTTAGGAGAGAAGCTGCTAACAGTGTTTCACACTTTACCCAACATGCCCACTGGCGTTGGAATAAATCCACGTTCGCTCTGCCTGCTTATGAGTAAATTCTGTGTATCTTTTTTTTTTTGCTGCTTTCTGAGCAGTAAAATAAATGCCCTGCTTCTAAGTGTAATCCATCACGTCATGAAAGCAGAGGTCATCCAGGAAATGATGGCAGGGAAGATTAGGACTCTGCTGTGGGGAGACAGACTCCCCACACATTGCTGGAGGAAAAGTGTCTTTGCAGACAGACCCTCCCCTGATCCCCACCCCCCACCCCCAACCATATTAGTACCAGTCACCAGTCAGTAATTTTACTAAATGCGGGTAGCTCTCACTGCAGGTATGTGGATGAGCTCTCCCTGGAGCTTCTGGGAGGATAAACATCTACGCCTACTTGGCTTCCATGTCCTGTTATCCTCACAACAAGAGATGAGAACACCTCCATAAATCCATGGGAACACCACAATCCCTCTGGTGGATGCATCGCACAAAAGCATCTGTCTTACTCTCAGGATTTCGTGTTTCCTTTCTCATATTTATTATAACAATTCCATTTTAAATTTAGTGCATAGTCATTACCATGATGTGGCCTGCAGAACATATTCATATTCAGTTAGTAACAGGCAGCCGATGGGCACTATCGCTACATGAACCCAGAGGGTGATACTACCCGGGGATCATGGGCTGCGGGTTCTCGGCATCCCTTTGTGTTGTAATCCTGCATCTCAGTCGACATTTAAACAGCGATTACACAGGAATCAGCTTCTGTGTGAAGATCGTATCTCAAGTGTTTGCATCTCAAGTGGGAGTAGGGCTTCAGTGGCTTTGTTACCTTACAGCGCGTTATAAATCAAAACCCTACGTTCAGATAGATATGTGCCTAGCTACCTTAAGTAACAGCAATGTTTTTGCAGTAGTAAAAAAAGGACAGGCTAATGAAATAAACCTTTTCTTTCTTTTTCTTTTGCAGCATGATGTCTTTAAAATAAAAATGAAATGTAACCTTTGTTAACTGGTTGTGATCCCAGTGTCATAGGAAATGTTCACATACTCTTACAAGCCTCAGATCTCCAAAGCCCCCCCAGGGTGGGAATTATTGCTGCAGACGTTTTTTCGAAATGCCACAGAAGGGATCAGGATGATGTATTAACACTATCAGAGTGTAATTATCACAGAGTAACAATCGTCACAGAGTAACAATCGCCAACTGATTCCACATAGATGCATCCTTTACAGTGTTACTGCCGCATGCCCATTTTCTTGCAGAGGCCACCTGTGATGATCTGAGGGTTCCATTTCACCTTGGATCCCCCAGAATGTGAGAATGCTACAGGACTAGCAGGCCAAAGCACCTGAGTGTAGGTCCTGTCTCTGCAACACAAGCAGGTCGAAAAGCATTTCTCTGTGCACAGGGTATGTTTGAGTGTGTGACAAATAAGACTTGAATCTTGAGTGCGATGAGGAATACAGAGAAGAAGAGATCATGCCATCATTATAGCAGAGCGGGAGCATTTAATAGCTGAGGTTATGCCATTATGCCACCGTGCCACTCAGATCAAAGTTAGCCTGCCCTTCTGAGCTGAGCTGCCCTCTGAGTCGCGTTTGGGGGAAGTTCACAGCAGAAAGATGATTTATTAAAAAATGAAATATTGCCTGGTGACAGACTGAGGGATTGCAGAAGAGGCTTTATTTTAATGCCCCGTCCTGTTTGTCAGAGCGAGTCTTTTTTTACGTGAGCGCTAATGGACGAAGGGCTGCTTCGCGTGAATGAAATATTCATCCACCTTGTTAGGAAGATTTTACAGGCATTGTGTTGAATTTCAGCATGAATTTCCCTGCCTCAAATTCCACTTACTTACTCAGGGAAGAAAACAGACAGTACACACTCACTCTTCACGGCGGGAGAGGGAAAACACCTTCAGGGTGTGTATGCGTGTGTGTTTATTTTTTTAATAAATACTACTGCAGCAAGCCCCCGACTTTGGCCCGGTGTCACTGCCTGGCAATGGGAATCTCAGAAGATCATGAGGCAGACATGGGTTGAATGCGAGTGAGTTTTCTTAAGAGGGGAAGAGTTGGCCTCGCCCTATCTATCCTGACAGGATGGTTACTCTCCTGTGACAGGTTGAGGTAAACTGTACCTGTTTAATACAGTAGAACCCCCCTCCCCCACCCAAAGGCATGTCAAAACATCCTGTAATAGAGGTAGACTTTATATGCCCAAATATTAAAGTACCTGGTCAAAATATTATTATAACTGGTTTTTATTTTTATTTCCTAAACACACAAGCTTAATGAGTGCCCATCATGACACAGATCTGTAGTGTGAGTTCAGTGATCATGGCTGTTAGTAGGTTGACTGTCTTTTTAGTACTTTATTTAAGAGCAGTACGGAGCAGGAATCGCCAACCTGCCCATACGCGGGCAAATGTGTCCATGGCAAGACTCATCTTTGTCTGTGATGATAAACTACGTAGGCTGTGTTGGTGAATGCCTGGTCCGTGGTAGAAATTGGTTTTTGAAAACCCCATGGTTTTGAGTCCTGGTAAAGAGTGACAGCCAGGCAGGTTGACATCCACGTGCAAACTGATGAGTCTAAGGCGGATAATTTTATTAAAGATGAATGAATCGTGCTTTAATTTAACCAGCCGCCGATAGTTCTGTTCTGAATTGAACAGTGTACAGTATAAAATGAGCTATAACTAGTAACTGTCCATGCAGGGCTGTGGAGATTAGATCTTTCTAGAAGCTCTTGGTATGTGGAGCAATTCTGGGCGATACTTGCAGGGCTGTGATCTGTGTGCTGTCCTCCGTCATGGACGCCAAGCCTTTCTTTATACCTCCATTCTCCATTCCATTGTGTCACCATTATGGAAAACTTCACACATTTGTCTTCCTGAATTGAAAAGGCATATTTGTTTTGTGTCTCCAATGCAATGTGTCTTGTCAAGCAGCAGAGGGATGCTTGCCATCTCTGGGAAGAGTCTGCTCTGAGCCATGTCCCTAGAGCTAGCTGTATCCATGTGTTTGCTGCTAATACAGACCTGTCATCTTCTCACAGGTCATCATTCCCCCGTTTGGACCAGACCCATCTGAGTCTGACCAAGAGAGCATAGCAAAGTTACAGTAGATGCTCCTCATTTCCTCTCCCAGACCGGATGATCTCAGTGATACGGTCTCACACACACACACACACACACACACACACTTCTAGCTGCCCGCTCTATATCCCACTCATTTGTTAAAGCAGCAGTATGTACAGACTGAGACATGTGCGGACAGCCGTGTGCAGACTGCGCTCAGATGTTCAAGAAGAGACACTGATCTTTGATGGTGATCAGCTGCATAGTCTGTTCCTCATGTGATTTAAAGACAAACAAACTAGTTAAAGTCTGTATTGTCATTTTCAGCAGAGATGAAATATCAGTGCTGTTGATCATAGTGCAAAGAGACAGTAATACATAGAATATAAATATGTGATATATTTAAACATGGCATATAGAGAAAAAAGACAGGACAGAAAAATACGGTTTAAAAAATACAGTTGTGCAAATAGGCAAAGGGCTTGAAAAAGGCATCTCTGAATCTCTGACTTTTCCTGGCACCTCGCATCTCAACTGAGGAATGATGACAGATTAGATGAATCAGCTGAGTTTATCCTGGTTCAGAGTGACAGAGGCGCAGTGTGACAGATACAGGAGTGAAGCCAAAGGCTGCTTATGGGGTGCGTGAGAGGCTCTGCACCCTAACCCTAAAAACTGCCTTTCCAGGTCACATGGCCCATTAGCAATGGGGCTTTGCTGATCTTAAATCCACCCCCCCCCCCCCATGAGCCGAAAACGTGCTATACTCAGCCATCACATGGTGTTGGTGATGTTTTAAAGACACACACGGCAGCTGTGGTTTGAGTTCCCTTAATAAAACCTCAGTATCACATTACCTGAGTCGTATAGAACATGTACCACATATAATTTTGCTTAACATTAACCGTAGGTTAGTGGTTCATTCTCTGTGGGTTGGGACTTACACTAATAAACACTAATGTCAGAAGTAACAGTATTGTGGGCAGTAGTGGCTTAATTGTTAGGGAAGCACACTTGTAATTGAAAGATTACAATCTGACCAACAAGTTACTGCCCCCAAGTTCTGCTGAATGTCACATATGGGTTAAATGCAGAGGACACATTTCTTTGTTGTGCATTGTGTGCTGTGGTATGTCAACATCGATCACCTGATTCTAATATATTGTCTAATTAGTCTGATTTGGATGTAATTTGGTACACATGCAGACCAGTTTTGGGTATGATTTGGTTTACAAGGAGCTGGCACGTCTAGTCACCAGACAGCATTATCAGTTTAATAGGGGTCACATTGTGGGTTTGCATGAGTTCAGGTGGTTGTATTGTGCAATTTCCCTGCATGTGGAGCATGTAGATGTCATAGTCACCCGATGTTGGAACCAATGGGCTTGTGAGGGCATCCACACACGTCGTAAAGGTTCCGGAAGCCCAAGACAGACCACACCAAGGGAGAATCTTCATATTGTGCAGCAAACTCTGTGTCTCAACAACTGGCATCAGCCAGACTACGGGTTCACCATCCCACGTATAGGGTGCCATAAACACCAGCACAGAGACGGCTGCATTTGCCGTAACCAGGAGGCATGGACTGATGACACGTGGCGTCGTACCATGTCCAGCAATGAGTCTCGGTTCTGCATTACCATGGATGATTCAGCGGTGATCCCATGACAGTCCTCATGAGCTTAGATCACTGGCGACTTCACAATAGCCCATGATGCCCGTGTGGCTTAGCGCTGACATTTTACAGATACGACATGTGCCACAGTGCTGGACGCGCCCGGCACAGCGCTTACATAAAGAGCATTGCGTGAGTTATGGGGTCGTCAGAGGCCTCACCATGTCTGCGGGTCCTTGAGCAAGGCCCTTAACCCCCAGCTCCCTGGGCGCCCCAACAGGTGGCTGCCCATCGCGGACAGCTTGCTCTACAAAAAACAAGTTGAGGGAGGCTTCTTGAAAAAGAATTTGCCCAAGGGGATCAATAAAGTTGTAATTATTATTATTTTTTTTTTTATTATTATTATTATTGTCCTCTCCTGGAGCCAACACCTTATTGTGGTGAAGGGGTTTGTGTGTTCCAATGATCCCAGGAGCTAAGTTGCCCGGGGCTTTATGCCCCTGGTAGGGTCACCCAAGGCAAACAGGTCCT
>JAODKE010000020.1:7272939-7292692 GCA_026779605.1 Mormyrus hasselquistii
ACAAGGGGTCGCTTTGGTATAAAATCCCCCTTTTCCCCCCCCCCCCCCTCCCGTTGGGACAACCTGAGGAGCACCCCTTCCTGTCCCCCCCCCCCCCCCCCCCATTTCGTAATTATGAGTGGTAGCCAGCCTAGAGCTCACAAATTGGAATCATGGAGCAAAGTGATTACACAAGGTTAATTGACCCACAGAGTGACAAGATATCATTGACGCGATGCGCAAATGAGCGACAGAAAACCAGTCACACGAAGTATGTTATTTTCTGTGCCGGCATTCCATGCTGCCTCCCCCCCCCAGCAAGATGCCGCCATGAGCGGCTGCCCATGTGGCCCATATGTAAATCTGACAGTGCTTATAGTAAAAGCTAAAAGACAATAACAGAATGAATTCACCATCTGTTGATCCATACTTACATACATACATTTTTTATAACTGCTTGTCCTATTTAGGGAGATGGGGGTCTGGCACCCATCCCTGAAGATACAGGCTCAAGGCAGGGAACAACCCAAGATAAGGCCAGAACCCACTGCAAGGTACACACACCATTTGCATACATATTCACACCAGCTGGGAATTTCGGGATATAATATCAATTATTTCATCCTTGGAAATATTTTTAATTAAATGTTTAGCATGGTGTGGAAAAAGAATTATATGAAATAAACATTATTTTGTAAAAATGTGACATTCATAAAAATGTGTATGTTATCGTAAGCCATATGGTGAACAGTAAACATTGTTACAGGACAACAATGAGGAAAAGCCTAAAAATTACTTTAAACTCTGGTATTGGGACAGAGTAGATCTTTCACAAGTTCTTCACATAATTATCCCTTCATTTATCTCCTTGAGTACCTAGCCAGAATAGGGTGAATCTAAAGCAACATCCCAAGTCGCACAGGGCACACATTCACATAATCTGAACAATTTGGAGACTCTAATTTGCTTATTTGCTTCAGGTCAGGATGGAGACCATGCACTGGTACAGCATGTTGGCACTACCACTACAGGAAAAACCACCTTGGGATCCTGGTTGGCGAACTCCCAGGCCGACACACAGTCCAATCCCACCCTCCAGAAATTCCCATCTTTCTGCTGCAGCCTGGTGTTACGTGGGTGTCCCCTTGGTCTGGCCCAGCCACTTTGGTCCTCAGCAATGAGGATTCAGCAAACCAGATCACCCTCAGGAAAATGCACTATGTGGCCGTATTGCTACAGTTTAACTGATGTTCCCTCACAATCTTTATTCAGGACACCCTGAGCAGCCTCTCAATTGACACAAAATCATATCACTGGTACCTCTCAGGCCTCACATTCCTGCCACTTTGTTCTCTCCCTAGTGTGGCTCTAACAAGCCACACTTGTTGCTTGTTTTGGTCTTACCGCTCGTTACAAGACCCTTGTTTGGATCACCCCACGTGCCTCTTGTCTACTTCTCTCCTTCATTCCTACACTCCTCAGTCCAGTCATTGACATCTCCTCATGGGTCCTCCTGTGGTTTCCACTGTTGTTAACCCTATTCAGTTTCCTTTATAAACCCTTGTCGTTTGCCCTTGCACTCGCTGCTTCCTCTGTAATGCTTGAAACATGACCATAGCCAAGTACTCACCGTAGAGACACAGTACCAAAGAAGTTCAGTCTTTGAGGTTGGTGCAGAGCGTCCATGTCTAGCAGCTATACAGAAAGAAAGGGAGCACCAGAACTCTTGGAGACTTGGACCTTCATTCACTTACAAATATTGTGAGCATCGCACACCCTTTTTTCCAGCAACCTCATGAGCCCCCATGCTCTCCCATTCCATCTACAGACTTCATAGGAAGAGTTACCAGAAGCATACATGTTACTGTCAAGGTATGATGAGATCAACATTCTCCTACTGCTCACAGCTGTGCCAAAGAGGTCATTAAAGGTTTTGGATCCAGAACACTCACAAACCCAAACACTCCTTTCTCAGTCTCTTGAGAGCCCTGATCAGAGCCTCCATTAATTCTGCAAAGTTCACAGTATCATTGGCAAAGTCAAGATTGGTAAATCTTTCCTCACCAACAGATGCCCCACAGCTGCTGGACCCCTCAACCCTGCATTAAACGGAGTAAGAACAAAAACACACCTCTGACGAACCTGAGAATCCACTGGCAAGACCACAGAAGTCCTGCCTCCACTCTGCACAGCATTCACAGTATTGATGTCCAGGATGTTCAGCAACTTTGGGGGGGACCCCCCACAAAGTCTCAGTACGTCCCACAATGCAGCTTGATCTACTTGATCAATAATCAAGTTATGAAAATCAACAAATGCTGCAAAGAAACTGTCAATATTTTTGTTTATACACGATAAGATCCCTCATTGCCAGGATGTGGCCAATGGTAGACTTCTTAGGTGTAAAACCAGACTGCTTCGATTACTGGTAGGTGAGCAAGAAATCATGGATCCTGTTGAGGATGACCCTAGCAAGAACTTTACCTGTCACTGAAAGCAGTGTTTTTGCCATAATCCAGGCAATCACCCTTCTCTTTACATATAGGTACAATAAGGCCAATTTTCCAGTCAGTTTGTGGTTTCACAAATGGAAGCAAAGATTGCTTGTAGCACCAGGAGGATGGTCTTATCATCAGCCTGGAGAAGTTGAAACCAGATACCACAGATCCCTGTAGCCTTGCCTACCTCTAGCTGGATCACCACCTGTTCAATCTCAGTGAGACTAGTCAGAGGATCATCCTCAAGAACCATGGACCCAGAGATTTCCAATGTCCTACTTAGAGGATCTGCTTTGAAAAGCTACTCAAAGTAGCTGGCACAAGGGGTCATAACTGCAGTGCCATCTGTAAGGATTGTTCCAGCACCTGCCCTGACTGTGATTCTCTGAGAAACAAATTTCTTTGTGTGTAGTGCTATGATTCCTCTGTAAGCTGGATGTGGATTGCTACACCACCGATGGTGTGTCACTTGCTTGCTGATTCCTCAAATACCTCCCTATCTGCCATCAGAGCCCTCACAGCCATCTTTCTCAGTTCCTGGTACAGACCAGAGTTGCCATCAAGCCGTGAATTGCAACTTATCTCAATAATATCCAGGATGCTCTACGAGATGAAGTGTCTCCTTCTGTAAATATCTGCAACACCAACAAATTCCTCAGCAACCTTCTGGCTCATATCCTGGAAGGTCTCCCACATAACATTAGGATCAGCGGTCAATACAAGTCTGCAGATCCTCTCACTAACTGCATGCAAACTCATCAGAAACAGGTTGATCTTGGAGTTTGGCAAGGTCTAGCCTCATTCTCGTACAGTAGTAGGTGGTAGCCTAATGGACATAAACTGAACTTTCAGAGTAGCATCAACAAGTCTGTGGTCAGAATTCACAAACTAAGCACTTCTGCAGACCCTGCAGTTCTGTAAGAACCTCCAAACTCAGCCCACCAAGATGGGATCAGTCTCTTTTGCTGCACCACCAGTATTGGAGCAACAATTCCAACTTTCTGACTCAGGGCGTTGGAACCAGGGCACCCATCAACCATTGAGTTAAGTTAGGAATAAAATGTTTCCTCTTCAAGATATCACTCACCATGGTTGGAGCATACACTGAAACAACAGACAAGACACCTAGAGAGTGCCTTAGCTTGAATCTCATAATCTCATAGTGACATCAAATACCATTGGGTTGAGCTGATCTACTACAGCAAGAGTATGGCAGCCATCAGAGCAACCAGACAAATAATAGGTATACTCACACCTAAGAAGATCTGGCTATTCTCCAGTTTACAAAGCTCAGAGAATTCCGCCACTGAAATGCAGAGTTTACTAACCTCTCCCAACAGCAGTGGAAGATAGTTATCATGCTAAAGAAACAAGATGTTCCACATTCCTACTAGTGTGGGTCTATTCTATTTGGCTCCCTGATGCTTCCTACTCATCCGGGGATAAGGCTCCCAAAGGGTTTCCCCCATCCCCTTCATGATGCGTGCAGCCGTTCTGTGGGTGGATGCAGCAGAGCTACTCCTGCAGAGAGCAGAAATGATTCCTGTTAGCTGTCTCAGAGCTGTGTGAAAATTGTTATGGTAGCTGGAGTGCCAATTCTGCCACCAAGCCCCAAGTTTTTCCTTGCAAGTTTGAAGGTCACTTGCAGGGTCGGATGTAACGTCATACCTGTGTGGAACCATATGCAGATTCACGTCACTTGCATGACTCAGAGGAAACCATTGCAAACATGGGGGTATGTGCTAACCCCGGACACAAAGGACTACAGGAATCTACAAACTGAATCTCTCATACCAGAGGGTAGAGACAAACGTGTCAACATTCAGCTCAAATATCAGGCAACATTCAACAAAAAGCTATTTGTTTATGTACTCTCCAACGGCCATGCTGTAAATCTATATCCTCACACAAAAACATAGACTAATTGGAATAATGTGATGACAGGTAAGCAGAGAGGAGGCAGACCCCGTAATGCGTTAGAACAGGCAATTTTGAAATGTCCAATGAAACGGGCAAAAAGGGAGCTTGAGATTGCAGGTTGAGAGCCATACTTGTTGACCCACGTCATAGCACATGGCTGTGTATCTGCGTGGGTCTTCTGTCATGTAGCCTGACCGGAGAGGGCGAGTTCACCCACCAGACTTCCTTGGAATCTTGATATCAACCTTCTACCTGAGGTACATCACTGGCAGTCGACTCCCACAGGAAAAACTGTGGGTGATATCCCAGGACACACTGGAAAGGAGAAAGGTTAGTGACTACTGTAGGTTCACTCGGGTATTCAATGCATATTCCGCCCATACATGGTGTGTAGCCCATTCAGTGGGTTTATCTTTACACAGCAGTCATAAAGCTTTGGACAACCTCTCCGCCAGGTCGTTTGACTGGAGATGGTATGCAGAGGTACTGTAAGGCTGAGAGTGATATTCAACTTGCCACAGATATATATATATAGCCGATATATATGGAATGAAAGCTGATATACAATGAAACTTGGAATATACAGTATTGAATGAATGTCGACATACAGCATAGACAATGAAACCTGGAATATAGCAAGGCAGAGTCGGAATCAGCAGGGCAGAGTCGCAGGGCAAAGCAGTAAAGCAAACCAGCCTAAAAGTAATAATAAACCCCATTAACACATTTACAGCTAATCACATTACCTCGGAGGTTACAAAAGACCATCCTACGTTACCGCGAATTATGTTTACATTACCCAATCCTGAGATGAGATTCGCTCTCCCCACACGATGCTCCGAACGCCCAAACTCAATTAATACCTACAAAACATGCTTGAATTAAGGAGCTGCTTCATATAAAATAAAAACAAACGAAACCATTTGTCTCCTACCTTTCACATGCAAGCCTCACAAATACCTCCGTTGAATTGAACACAAATTGGCACCGAAACACTTGCCTATGCCAGTCTGGCCATAACCCTTACGACAACGAACGGAACATCAACTAACCAAATAACCATGTATTTTAATAGCCGGATGTCTAAAGAACCGGATGTCTTTTAATTAAACTAAAAAGCTGCACCGGTAGAGAGTCACACCCCTGTGATCTAAGTTTGCATCACCTCAACATGCTACCTGTCACATATGAAATGAAAGCCGATATATACAGTACACAATGAAATTCTGAATTTATGGAATGAATGCCGATATATACATAATGAAACTTGAAATATATCGAATGAATGTAGATATATACACAATGAAACCCAGAATATATGGAATAAATACCAATATATATATATATATACAATGAAACAGATCGAGTGAATGCTGAAAACTGCCTAAAAAGTTTCTTATTAAATTATCCTTTGGCGTTTATATGATGAACAATTATATAGACAGAATGTCTATATCATTTCTATTTTGAAGAACTGCTTCTGATCCTTTGTTCCTGCTCCATCCCCGTTCAGCACAACAGCACTGCTGCAGGCCCTAATGCACAGTTATCATTATCTGAGGCCGGAACCAAGTGTATTTCTAAGAAGCGGTACAGCCTCAGATAACCTGCCCCTCTGTTGAAAATTGAGCATACCTCATCATCCACTCCGTCAAATGATGACAGTGCTATTGCTGCATGCATTTGCAACAGTTTCTATATTTTAAAAGACACTGCACTAGAGTTTGCGCTCTTTCTGCCATGTTTAGACTTCTGGGATCCCAGTGACACTCCCCCTCATTGCGTGCCTTGTAGTGGAAGACCCAACGATGTTGACCAAAGCACTGCCTATCTACTTTCACGTTCATTGTGTTCATTGTGTATATACTGAATATATATCACACTTTTTATTCAATACCGTCTTAGCTTTTAGTGTATGAGGAGCAGTTCTGTTACGCAGGGCAAATGAGCAGGGAGTGGAAAAGCAGATGAAGGGAGTCATGAATACAGGAGATAGGGAATGGCAGATAGGGAATAGCATGGGAAGAACATTAATGACAGACCTGGGAAAACTCACTCAGATATACACTTAAATACACAGGACTTAACAAGCAAACAGGGAACAGCTAATCACAATCGGGGATTCACATGAGGTTAACAAGGGGGCGTGGCACACAGGTGGCTTGTACGAGCTGGGCATGACAGAACTCCCCCCCCCACCCCGAGGCACACTTCAGAGGAGTTCATGGACGAGACGGGACCGTGGACACGGGACCTGGAAGACAAGACAAAAAAAATAAATAAATAAAAATCGAGGGACCGGGAACAGATCCGACACACAGAACAAGCACAATGGCTGAGGCCGAGGAGGAAGCCAGAGGGATCAATGGAGGGGACAAGGAGGAAACCGAAGGGGACATCAGTTGCAGCGAGGAGGAAGCAGAAGGGGACCACAGCGAAGGCAAGGAGGGAGGGGAAGCCATAGCACGCGACGGTGCAGCCACAGCAGGCGGAGGCGCCATCCACCAACGAGCTGGAGTGGAGGGACACGCAAGTGAAGGACAAGTCAGAGAGGAGCCGGGGCAGCAGCCAGAGGCAGGGCCTCAGCATAGCAGTGGGTGGTGCCGTAACAGGAGACAAAAGCAAAGCAGCTGCAGGTGAGACTGATGACAGTGCTGCAGGAACTGACGGGGGTGCTGCAGGGTTCTCAGGTGGAGTAGCTAGAGGCGGAGGTGGGAGCTCGCAGGGTGGCGACGAAGCAGGAACCTCGGAGGGTGGTACGGCAGCCACCGAGAACAAGCAGGTCGGGATCAAGCGGGACAGGTGCTAGCAAGACAGGCAGATCAGGCGCCGGTGGGACAGGCAGGACAGAGGCCAGTGGGACAGGCAAAACAGGCTGGACAGGAATGAACCTGGGAGGCACAGAGACCTTGGGAGGCGGCACTGGGACCTCTGGCGATGGTTTAGGAACTGCCGGCTCAGGACCAGCAGAGGACACCGCCAGGACCCAGCTGGGTGGTGATGTGTCAGCCTCGGGACTGGAGTCATGCAGGGCAGCCTTCGGGACCGCAGGTGTGGCAGCCACAGGCAGATCCAGAAGAACAGATGAGTCAGGCAGAGAAGACGGGTCAGGCAGATCAAACACTGTCGCCAGGATTAGCACTGCAGAAGCAGGCACTTCCCCTTTAAATGTTCTGGGTATGCGTGGGATAGCGTCACAAACTGCACTGACCCCTTTATTAGCCAGACGACCTCCTGGAAGGTATAAGCTGCTAGCGGCAGTTGCTCTGTGGCAGCTAAGCGGGCTTTACCTAGTTGCAGGAGTAAAGCTACGGTGATGTTAGAGATGAGTCCCGTTGGTCTCTGGATCGGGAGGGGATCGGGATGGAGTAAGCAGTGGTGGAGAGAGAGCAGGCAAACAGGGAACAGCTGATCAAACTCGGGAATTTACACGAGGTTAACGAGGGGGCGTAGCACACAGGAAGTCCGTACGAGCCGGGTGTGACCAGTTCTTCAAAATAGAAATTATACAGACATTCTGTGTAAAGATAGAAATTGTTGTAGAAATATATATCAGGTTTCATTTTATATATATCGACATTCATCCCATATATTCTGTGGTTCATATATATATATATATATATATATATATATATATATATATCTGCAGCAATTACATTTTAGCACCTCTGAAGTAGTTCAGAATTTAATGACAGTTTCCATAAAGTTTGACTATTAGATTGTTAAGATTGACTGTTTGTTTTGAAGCTGCCCTTATCAAGAAAGCCCATGGTTCATATATGTGTTCTCACTCATTTATGGAGATGAATGCTTAACTAAGAGTATAAAATGGAGTATCTTGTTCAGGGGCACAGCAGAAATGTTCTTGTCTAAGTACAAGCTGGCATAATTGCATAAAAGCTTCGATTAGACATGACCTTTAGGACCCAGGTATGGCCTCCTACTAAAATTAATGAGAACACAAAAGACTTTTGGTTTTAAACTGAAATGTTTATGGAAAGAGTCAAACATCAGTCAAGAAGTGTATTAATAAATAGCTATAAAACTTTTACCTCTACAATTTAGGGATAATTACTCTAGCTAATGGTTTTAAACTTTAACCTTTTTTTTTTGGCAGACACATCCCGCAGGAATGCTTAATTTGTTGTCAGTTAGCTTCATGTAACACTCTTAAATCAGTGCACTGACACAAGAAGTCCATTGCATGCATAAATGAGTTACCTACCATTCTGCTGTTCTTCACCCTGTCACTTCAACACCCTGGTGAATATATATTTGGCTGTAAAAATACTACCAAGCATCTGAAAGTATCTCTGATGCCTCTCACATGAATGGAAAGCTGATATATGTGATGTCATCAAATTTATTTAAAAAAAATCAATCTATCCCTCTACATTCATTAATTGGTTGAATGTGTACCTGAGTAGTATTCCAAATGTTGAGATATAAGGGTGGCCTGAATGTCAGTATGCCACGGTCTAGCTATTTTCTAGCACTTTATTGACATGAGAATGGCTGCCCGAACATTTTTATTTAACAGGAATTATGGAAAAAGTCATAAAAAGCAGGTAGGTAATGTTTACTGTTTGCTATATGTAACTTCAAACACTTACACCCCCTTTAAAGATCACTACAACAATGCATTGCAATCAGGTGATCTTTATTTGAAGGTTGGTGGAAATAAGATGAAGATTTGATGTGATGATGCCTGTAGTTTTTTTAGGGGTTTTGTGCCGTGGAAAGAGAGAGAACCTTTATGATAATGAAATGTTAAAATGACATTAAATTTGTCAGGACATTATTTGTATCATAAAGCTGTCGCTATTATTAATGGTCGTGTAATGAATGCCGCTTCAGTCATTACGGTTTAATCAGTTATACTTAAGTTACAGGGTGAAATTTCACTAAATGACAAACTTACAGATTTATATTATAGTAAATATCTTTGCAGTGGACATTTGACTACATTACGTAAGCACATGGTGTTAACTGCATGGGCTACCATTTCATTACAAATAAGTTATAAAAGTATGATGCAAGGAGTTGTTTTTCTTTTAAAACATTTTAAATTGTTCAAAATCCATCTACAAAATGTCAGATTTCGTGAATTATTTAGTATCTGTCCACAGATATTTCAATTTTTCAGTGTGGTAGTTGACTCACTTAAATTCAAACAGGAGTCATGTCATGTCAGTGACATACAAAATGTAAATCAAAACAAATCGAAAATAATGGTCAAGTCGACACGACTCGGAGGAGCCAGTAGGTGAAGGACCTCTGCTTTATAAATAGTGTTGTCCTGTATGTCCATGAATACTAGTTTCGCTTGCTAGTATAATATGTTTTCCGTGTTTCTTTCTACCTTGTCTTAATGAATATTCCTTTCTTTTAAATGACTGCTGTTTCTGAAATATTTGTTCCTCTGCGCATAACTAAAGTATATACTGAATGTACATTCAAATTTAAATGGCCTGTATAGAAAGATAAACTTATCTGGTTACTTTGTAAAGTGAACTAGATGTAGTCTTTCATGAAAGCCAAGTCAAGTAGAGCGTCATTGTTGTCTTAGTAACATACATTAAAGCAGTGGTCCCCACCCTTTATGTCGTCATGGACCGGTTTAATATCAGAAACTATTTTCAAGGCCCGGCCTTTAAGGAGTGGCAGATAAATATATGTATGCGTATTTATACGAATAAATGATACGTATAAAAATTGGGATATTTTAAAAATATAATAATGGGGTATCTTTAAAATATAATAATAAACGTAAATCCAATGTGTATTCGCAGCTTTATTAACAGCATCCTCATAACATCGAGCCAACAACATAACACGGGTAACATCCACTCAGCACACTAATGCTCTCTGGTCGCCATGGTAAACTTTGAACATCTTGTTAAAATAATTCAAGTTTTACCACAAAAACAAATACAAAGCGCATAAAATATATGACATCACCGCAACGCTGAATCAGTGAGAGCCGAACAATCAAGAGACATTTGCTTTTTATACATCTTACTAGCTTGTGGGACTATTTGTAGCGGTAAATATCACGTGACCAAAGTTTTTTATTTTTTCTGTGCAGCCCGGGACCGGTCTGTGGGCCGGGGGTTGGGGGCCACTGGTATAAAGTATGATTGCAGTTGCTTATAAAGAGTTTGACGGAAACTCTGGTGAGGGGTGCACAAATTGAGCAATGAGCATTAAGTTATCTGACAGAGACCCAAATGTAGTCTATTGAATAAGAGGATTCCATTGTTAAACAAGAATAAATTTTAACAAGATGATTTTATGAAGCTGGACACATAGACAGTGTCCTGTGTGATGTCCTGCCCCAACACACAGAAATGATGTGGTTTTCATTCCTGGCACATGATGCACTGCTTGCTGAGGAGAGGGTCTTGGTCTAATTCTACTTTTATTGTCATACTACATCCCCAATTAGAATGATGTTAAGCACCTTTCTGTGGCTCTTTAGCAAAATGCTCTCATGCAGCTCATTCCACATGTTATACTTTAAGATCCGCATGAAAGCTGCTGAGGCAGCATTCATTCTGCGTTGCGCATGCAGCAACTCGGCGAAAAGTGCGTTAGAGCACTGCGTTAGAGCGCTGCGTTACAGCCGCATCAGCACACCAGGTGTGGCAGAGTCACAATAAATCAGCCAGCAGCCTCGCAATGCTTGTCCGGCTGCACTGCTTATAGTCTACCAAAATGCGATTGCAATACATTACTGCAAAAAAAAAAAACAAGAATACTGAAATAACCCTGTTTGTGCCTTTCCTGCATGCCTGCAAGTTTCTGCTTTACAACATGGTTAAATCTTCAAACAAAACCATAAGCACAAACATAATTTGACTTGTGCTATTTATTTGGTTGAAAATTACGTGACATCCACCGTTTTATAATTCTCAATAAAAAACAATTGCTGTCTTACACTAAGTAACCAGTTATACCACATTTACCAAAAACAACTGCAAGCAAACATGTCCTTTGGCTCACTGCCCCATGCAGGGAAGACCTGAGACATCTCAGTAGATTTTAGCGCTGACCAGTGCTGGGTCATTCATGTTCTTGTTCTGATGGTAACCTGCTGCATTGTTTGGATAAATCTCTTATTGTTCATGTTCACATTGTCTGACATCCAGCTGCAAATCCTGGAGTGGTGAACCCATTCCTTCAGCAGGGATATTTCATCCAGCAAAGCATGTTTTAGCCATGAAACAGTGCTTGACTGTTAGTACTTGTTTCGTATGTTCTTACCGTGGAGCGTTTGGTTTTGGCACAGGGGCTGCAGAGCCTTTGGAACAGTTTTGTAACCTTCATCATCACTATTTTTAAAGGTTTTCAGGAGTTTCCGCCAATTTGTTTGTAATGTTCTTGTAGAACCTCTGTGCTGTACTATGGTAAGGTTAATGAACTTCGCAAAGTACAAGGTGAAAAGCATGGAAGAATTGTTTAAATCAAATGGGTGCTAGAAAAAGCAAGACGACGATGATGATGTTAATTGTATGTTTGATGGTAGAGCTGCTCGTGTCCTTCTCCTTGAATGGACAAGAAATCATCTCTGGTTTTCTCAGTGGACGGGGGTCGAGGGGGGCATTTAACAGCCAGCTGTATGCAGAGTAACGCCTGCCATCTGCTCTGAGCCAAGCTTCTGTTTGGCTGGGTTATTTATCTAGGGGGAAAAGATTAACACACTACTTCTTTGCGTGTGTGTTGTCTCCAAGTTCCCTCTCTGATTTCTTGCTGAGTGCTCCCAGTGCACCTATCGTACGAAGAACCGCCAGCACCGATGTGTCTGCTTACCTCGACCTGCTTTGTTAAATATTCACGCTTCCATGTTTATCATATTCTATTTATGGAGCCACATCAATAGGTGCTCTTTAATAATTCAGAGGGCCTTCAGACTTGGTCCTACTGATAGAGATAACCTGGACGCTGAAGCTTGACAGGCACCATGTGGCTGGCCAGGCTCATACCTACTAACGCAGCCTGGGCGATGGAAAGCAGAAAAGAGGTGCTGCAGAGAGTGAAAGCGGAGCACAGGTCCAAACGGCGGTGTGCTGGCACTCTATTGCCGCTCAATTAAACAGCCACTGCTCCTCATTCATCACGGCCCCGGGACGCAGCCTGAAACCGCACGGCCAACTTAGATCGCGGAGCAAATTATGTAAGCAGAGCAAGCGAGGCAGAAACTGCAGCGGCAAAGGCAGGAGATGCTGCAAAGAGAGAGGGGACCCGGGGACATTCTGCTGTACGAGAGGAAGCCACACACACACACACACATACAGACAGGTTTGTAATTATATCTTTGTGGGGACTCTCCATTCATTTCTATGGAGAAAAGTCTTATCCCAACATGACGACCTTAACCCCTACCCAGATCTAACTTTAAAAACAAGTTACCAAACAAAATACAAAAATTTTTAGTTTTTTGATTGCATTCACAGATTTTTGTGGGGACCTAAAAATGTTTTTTTTTTTTATATATTATGGATAACATTTGGCCCCTACAATGTAAAATTAACATAATACACACACACATGCGTTTCTGCTGCTTAGAAATGGGAATTGACAAAATACAGATGTCCTGAGAGCAAATCAGTCTGACCCACGATGAGAAAACACTGCGAGCCGTTAATCTGAGTATCGAATGGAAACTACCGGGTGTTTCGCTCCACGTAGCTACAGAGCAGCCAAGCGCAGTGTAATGACACTCTCTCAAGCAATTAGTCCTCAGCAGCGAGCTACTCATTCTTATCATTCTTAGACATTAGTAAAATCAACCCTCATGTTTATTTATTTGTCCTTTGTTGTCATTTTATTATTAGCTTTGTATTTTGGCCTCTTACTAGTGCAATACAGATGATGGGGAATGACATCGCTCAGGAAACGGCGGCTTATCACAGAAACTACAGCAGATGTGTCAAGAGCCAGAGAAAAATGTGAATGAGCTGGAAATCTGTTAAAGTTGCCTGTTACAAAACAAATGAGCAAACAACACCTACTGTACAGCAGCAGAAACACTGAAATCCAGGGTCAGTCATATGATGTCAAAACAGGAATCAATCATCAGCATTTTTTGGGAGTTGACTGTCAGACAGTTATATGGGCTACTTTTTTATGCTTTTTCATTAGGATTTATGCTACTTTTATGCTCTATGAATGAATAAATGAATGAATGAATTGAACTACTGGAGGACAGTTGCTTCAATGTTATCGCAATTAATTAATAATTCATATGCTCTAAATATTTGATTTCCTCTGATTCCTTAGATATAAATATATTATAAACACAGTTTTAGCAGATTTAAGTGAGGTTTATCATTATAACAAAACCAAAGTCCACGTACACAACGAAGACAAAATGACAGATATTTCGGCACTCTTTATACAGTAGGTGGTTCCAGTCTGATAGTGTTTTATCCTCTTTATAATTGTATCTTTGTTGTTCATGTAAAACTTGGAACTATCAAACATGTTGTTGTGGTTCATTCTCCAAGCCGGTCTGAGCAACTTCTCCTCTCCACACCAGGTGGCCTGTGTCAGCCACACGGTCGGGTGAATTGTTTCACACAATGAGACAATCGGCAGAGCTACAGAAACCTCTCAGTGGAGCTCCAATCCACTTGGCAGTTTCTTAGAGATGGAAGATGTCTTAAGAGCTGCAAGGGGACCATTGACATTTACAAGAAAGATCCCAGTCTGGGTAATGCTCCTGTCCCTCATAGATAATGCGTACACCACCTCCGAGACCCCGCCCCCTCGCTTGAAAGCCGCGCTCCGCACGACAGTTCTCAGGTTACTGACGAAAAGTCAGAACCATTAGCCTAGCATCAAGTGGCCCTAACACATACATTCTGTTACAGCACATGGCGTCACGGTGACCATTTACCAAAAGTCATGGGAGCTTCGATGGCCCTAGAAAGATCAGTGATGCCATACACTATGTATGGAGATGTAGTTAACAGTCAGAGGCGCATAAGCGAGGGCAGCCCATCGCTCTGCTCAGCGAAAGGGCTTCCGGAAGCTCTGGGAACATCTATGCTGAAGAAAGTGTAGAGAACATTTTTCAAGACAGCATCACCATCATCATTTTAGAATTATAGCATTCCTCTTTAAGAAAATCAAAATGCTAATTACTGACAAGCAATGATTGCTTTTTAACAAAAGAGCAAAGAGATCATCAGGATGTAAATGATAAGGTTCCTTCATATGAACTGACTCGTTGATTAAGCTGAATCCCAAATTGACTCTATATCATTTTACCGTGTTGTACAATGCATTGTTGTCTAAATATTGATGTTGGTCTGGAAGTAGTTTCTTCTATTGATCATTACGATCTTGAGTGTCAATAGCCTATGTGCTATTTGTGGTTCTTTTCATTGGTCAATCACTCTGTCCACTGGGGGCTACTTTCCATAGCACTCCTGCTTGCTAACTAGCAGCCATGTTGTATGGCACTGGATACAGAATCAACAAGTGATGTTCAATTAGGCCCAGGTGCTCATAGAGTCATGTACAGAAATGTTTCCTCTTAGAGCAGGGGCAGGATTGTTATTTCTGGGGCCCCACTCAGAAACTCACTATGGGGGCCCCCACCCCCAGATGCATTAGATGTTTTAAAAATTAAATGGCTTACGGATAAAGTCAGAAGATCATAGTTAAGCTATCTGGTTAGCAGAAGATGCTGTTTCAGCATCTCCGAAATAAGGAACTTGTTTATTTAATATTCAGTGTAGTAACTGTTTGTGGCCAACGGGGGGCCCCACACAGAGCTATGTCGGCTGCTGCCTTTGATAAGTCTGAGTGAAAATGAGCAGTGGGTTTATTTCATAGTTACCAGAGACCCAGTGGTGGGGATCAAGTGGGATCCAAACAACAGGTCAGGCAGTGCTCAGTGGTCAGTATTTCCTCTTGCATAACGACAGCAGAGTATTTGTTTCATTTGGTCAAATATCAACTGCTAGCATTTGCAAATGCATATTCATAAAAGTAATTAGCCTTGTAAAAGCCTAATTAACTAAAACACAGCCCAAAGCATAATTATGTTAGATATGATTTATTCTTTAAACCTTAACATAATTATCATCTGATCCAAAGTCTAAAGATTAAAAAACCATGGCTGCATTGTGCCTAAGATGGTAAATCACCCTGTGGCAAATGTTTAAAATTTATTATTGTTTTGGTTTGGAGATTTAAGGAGACATGAATTAAATTTGATTCATTTGATCTGTCCATTCTTCTCTACCCTCCTGCATGCTGTAGACAATGCACAAAAAGCTTTGCATGGACAGGATTCCAGCTCAAAACGCGAAGAGGGAGTCTCGTCTTCCCTGGGGTTGGATGAGGCGGGTTCCTGGATGACATGTTCACTTTATGAAATGAAAAATGAAATTATGCTTCATTTGTCATTTGTACAAGTATATGAATTCTTTAATTATGTCCCATATTGCCCCCTTTTTATGACACACACACACACACCAGTGGAGATATGACAATTTTGCTCACCCTGATATTTGAGCTGATATGTGACCTTCCGATCACAAGCAGAGAGGCCTACCCCACAAATGGCCGTAACACAACACCAAAGCTATGACCTGCTACATTTGCTCCCAGTGCTGAGGCTCATCTGTCCACGGATGTGGGCCATCTAGGTCTTTAGATGCTTTAGGGGATCAGGACAAAGCTTGGAGTTTCTGTACATCTTGGTCCACAGTAGAACAACACTCTGCAGTGCTGGGCGTCTGCAGAAGCACGTCGGGGACAGACCTGAGAGATCCAGGAAAGTGAAATATGTTCAAAAAAGACAGCATGTTTATATAAAGGGTGTTTATATAGGCAGTCTGCAGGTTCAGAATGTCTCACAAACAGCTCGTACTTATGGAAGAGCCACCATAAAGCCTGTTATCTTAAAAATTTGTGTAAAATGCACTGGTTTGTGATAACGAATGTATGCACCACTGTGTGACACTCGTGAAAATATTGCACAGCTTCAGCAGTTTGTGTTGAGGTACAGTACAGTACCGTATTTCGTTACTTTTATTATTTCTGTATTATTACATACTGTATTATTATTTTTAATATGTTAAATTTGCTCCCAAACATATAGAATTTTAGAAATATTTATTGGTTTCAATATACACCTGAATTGTTGATGAAAGTCGTGTATTTTGTCTGAGACAGATACTGTAGGTTTGGTACAAACAGGCCAGGCTGTGTGCAGTCCTAAGTGACACAGTGAACACACACCCCCAAGACTTCCTTTCTGCATACCCGTCTGCTTCCTGTAATCAAGCTGCCTCTCCATTATGTGCCCCCGCCCCCCCCGCCAAGATTATGAAAAAGAAATCTGTGGGAGGATACAGACATTAAAGAGATTCTTTTCCCCAGAGCCGAGCTGGTGACCTGCTTTTAAGCCCAACGGCATTGTCACTAACCGGAGCGGGATGCCATCTAGGTGACAGAGGTGACATGAGCCAGCCCTGCTGTGCCTCATAACTTTATCCTCATACCCATCTCTTTCTCATAACACCATCATCCTCATACCCTTCTCATTCACATACCCTGCTCTTCCTCATATGTTTATCTATTTTGAGCTTTCGCCTTTTAATCCTAACCCTTATTTTAATATTAACATGAGCCAGTTGTTCTTTCTCTCCATTTGTCAGATGTGACATGTCATAAAACGAGGGCACTTCTGGGCAGTTTGTAGGGGGGGTCCATCCCCATCCACTAACAGAGATTTCCCCGTACGGCATATCAGGTTCTTGCTGGGGGTGTCTACTCACTGCCTAGTTGATGGCTGCTTTCAGTAGGACCATCACACGCACTGGATACTGAATGGGGCATCATTTCAAAGAGAAACACAGCATGTATAGTATAGATTTACACAAATATCTACTCACAACTTAATTTTACATAGAAATGTAAAATTCTAAGAAAATCCATTATGTAAGGATGGAGATTTTTAATTAGTGGACATTCCTGTGAAAATTATTTTCCTGTGTTTTTGTCTTGATTTCTGTTCTTGTAATTGGCATGAACAGAAGAGAAGCAGGGAAATATAGTAAACATGCTGTTAGATTGAAGTGAAGAGCTACTGCATACATGAAAAGTCTGTGAGTCATACAGATTAAACAGACCTGATTTACTATCTTAATTTCTGCACCTGAATTTATAAACTGACAGAAATCATCTCATATTCTTTTTCTATATTCATTTCATGGGGCTGCCTGATCTCAGCTGTGCACTGCAACAAATAAGAAGGAGGTCGGCATTAAAACGCAATTAAATGACTGCAATCCATCCATCCATCCATTCTTCACAGCACACACGGTTGCTCACACACTATGGGAATTTTATATGCATGGCAGGAAGATACCCACACAAAAAGAACAGATCATAAAAACTGCATACACACACACACACACACAGACAATTATATCTTTTTGGGGACTAATTCCAACATGATGACCTTAATCCCTACCCAGCCCTAACCTTAACCATAAGTAACCAAAAAAAACTAAATATTAGACTTTTGGCATATTTAGTTTTGTGATCGCAGTCACAGATTTTTATAAAATTGAATTTCCCATTGTGGGAACTGAAAAATTGCCACTACAACATTAAAATAGCAGGTTTTTATCACATTGCGAGGGGTAACATTTGGTCTCCAAAATGTATTGTATACCTGGACTACACACATGCACACAGAGTGCAGGGCAGGATTCAAATCTCCAGCCCTGGAGGCAAACATGGGTATCACCAGTGAGTTTAATTAAGACCTTATAAGGAAAGTCAGGCTAACATTGCCAGTGCCCAGTGACAGGCAGGAGGGAGAGATTGGCTAGTTACGGCTGCGATTGCCCACCTTCAGCCAGCTGGGAGCTTTTAATATTGGATTCACTCCAGAGCCTGACTGAATTCCCAGCTGCAGGAGTATGAACAGTGTTTTCATGTTTACAGTAATAACACTCTCAGCCTGACCAAAGGCTACCCAGATGCCCACTGTCCCCCGAGTCCAGGGACGGCGTCTGCTTTATCTCACGTGAGCTGAGAGGCGGACAGCGAGCACCTACATCCTGCAGGTTCCATGTTCACCCAATCACCCTGATAATTGAACCCACCACTAAACGACATTACTTGGGTTGTGCGGCAGATAGAGACATACCTCTAAGCTCTATCATTCCATATGAAATAGCAGAATGGAGGACACCAACTTTGGTTTCTCCAGACGGAACAGAAAGCGACCCAGTGAAATCCTACCGGCATGTTCCTCATCCCCTTTGCTTCTCACATAACCAGCCGTAAGATGGTAGTGAAATAATTTGCAGGGTATTTTTAGCATAGCAGAACTTCTGCTATCTGCCTTAGAGTATGTCATTAAAGCAAATACCATTCATTGTCTGACTGAGACATAAATACAATTTTACCAATGATTAGTAGCTGAAATGTCAACACACTGTACTGTACTGTATATCCTGAGGAAGTCTGTCTCCCAGAGCTCAGGAGGCTAAGATTATTGAGGTGGGGGCTTTTCCAAAGGCTTCAAAACTCTGCATCTGAATTTTCATGACAGGACTATGATATGCTTAACATTTCTGTACTAACAAAATAAACTGCAAAATTATTTCAATAACAGAAACAATTTTCCTGGGCTCCCTTCTTCTATGAAGCGACGCTAAACTGCACAAGTTTACATTTGACACATTTGACAGTGACACTGGAGTGTCTTTAAGTCCTCTTGGACCGTATATCGAATACAACAGTGAATAGGCCGTGATCACACACACACACGGACATGCCAACACACGCACACGGAAACGCAGACACACACACACAGATGTAGAAACACACATACACAAGAAAACACACATGTAGACATACACTCACACACACACAGTCATTAGCGTGATGGAGACACCCCCCCCTACTCTACCCCCCCTTCAAATTTATTATTAGCATTATCCATGGCACCAAGCTTTACACTCTTCTCCCCATCTATGGAAAATGGAACTTCTTTCTTTCTCTTTCTTTCTTTCGTTCTTACGCAACAGTGTGGTTTTCCCTTTTTTTTCCTTGGCGCTGCACACAACCCATATCGACTGTAGTGCAGATTTCATACCGCCAGCCTGTGAAGAACAGTGAAGAAGCGGCTCTATCAGGAATTAAATTAACAGTGGAAATATTTGATTTTGAAGGTGCATCAGGCAGATCCCCTCGGAAAAGCTCTAAAAAAAAGTCTCAGCGGGAGGGTAGCATGAAATGAGGACAGGACCTGACCATGGCGCACAGTGGGACGGGGGGGGGGGGGGGGGGGGGGGGCTGGTCCCTTAATCTGTCTCCTG
>JAODKE010000020.1:7299592-7324756 GCA_026779605.1 Mormyrus hasselquistii
GTACACTCACACACGCACACCTACAAGCAGATTGGACTTTACATGTCCTACACAGAGGGTACACTCACACACGCACACCTACAAGCAGATTGGACTTTACATGTCCTACACAGAGGGTACACTCACACACGCACACCTACAAGCAGATTGGACTCTCCAATTAACCTCAGCATGTTATTGTACTTTGGGGGGAAATTAGAGTTCCTGGAGAAAACCCACAACGACAATGGACGAACATTCAAACTCCACACACAAATCCATGCCGGAGACTTTGAACCCTGTTCTCAGAGGCAAGAGTACTAAACCACTGTGCCACTTTGCAAGGATACAGTTAAATAGAATTGATCTTCCTGGAGAAGGAGGAGGAAATCCTCAGTCGAGGAAGAGCTGGAAAATTCCAGAAACTTGGGTCTTGCGCTGAGCTCATTTCTAATCTTCCAATCCAGCCCAGTTTATGTGCATGCATAAATTAACCCTCTACATTTTGCGGACAGCTTTAATCACACTGCACCACAGAAGAGACCTGTTTACTTACATGAAAGGGGTCCCTCCGTTGCATTGAAAAGGCCACAGGATTTTTCTAGCTGTTTAGGTCACTGAGGAATGCCCCAGGGCATGTTCTGAGGAGTCAGTATGTGATCAAAGCATTATTGTGTTTGTGATTATATCCATTTCTTCAGCATCCACTGTGGTATGCAGCCACAGTATTGGTGTTTACATATTCATATTTCAAATTAGTATCTGTCATAGTTTTTGAATTTTGCAGTTAATGTAATTCAATGGCTCACATATTTAACCTGTATTCCTTAATGAAATGCTCTTGTAAAAAATGACGGGCTGTAACACTGATTTCTGTTAGCTCTCAGTGTACTAAATAGTCCTTCCAGAGATAAAATTAAGCCACTGGATCTAGTCTTAAGCTAGTAATGGTGGTTCTGGAGCCTGTGGTCTCCCAAGTCGCTGAAGTGGATTTTTAGTAAGATTATCAGTTATGCATTTGAAAGCTTACATAAGCAGCACTCATATGGTGCTGCACGACCTAGCAAACACTTCTGTGTTTTTATGTGTATTTTTTAACATATTTTGTCACTTGCATACGTGGTGTGGCTTTCTCCTCTGTCCTCCCTGATGACGATGATCACTGCTAGGTCAGCGTGGTCTGGAACAAGCTGCTGCCATGACCTTGAGGATCATTTATATTCATATATATAAGCCCCGATTTTCCATTAAACTTTATAATACTCCCCAATAAACCCTTTCCTGGAATTCTGAAAAGTAACGATGATGTGGAAATTGGGGATGTAGTGTAGGTAATGGAATATTCCAGAATCCTTACCCAATTTTCAGCACAAGTAACGTGATTCCAGGAAGTCTGAAGACCCATAGTGAAGACAGAATGTTCTAGAGGAATGCTGACTATATGTTTGACAGGAGTAGACATTAACTTGACAGCAAAGGTGGGTCCAGAGAGTAAATATCCAGATGAAGATTTTGTTTCAACTAATCAGTCGAGTATTAAGTGTCATAGTTACAAAGTACTTAACTGGTTGGTTGAAACAAAATCTTGGTCTGGACTTTCATTCTCTAGTTCTGAACTACCCACCTGTACTTGACCGTGACTAATAATAAATTTGATCGCAGACTTGCTTGGATTATAGATAAATAGACATATGGATCCATCAGAAGCATCTAATGACTAAATAACATGCACTCATATGCACAGAAATCTCACATATTAACATAGAGAAAGCTCGAGTAATAGCTCCCTTAGTGACCACAAAGACTTGCTGACATTCTGCCACGGCCATCCATCTGTTCTTGGATCTCACTCGCTCTAATAAAATATTAAGATGGCTGAAAGTTTCATTCGACACAGAGCCCAGTATGGAGAACGCAGTGTCCTGCTCTGAGATTGGATCACTCATCTGTTTCCACATCCCTAAAAGCTGGTGTCGAGGTAGCAAACAGGAAAAAGTAGTCCTCCAGAGTGTGACAGCAAGGATGTCACCGGATCCTCAGGGGCCATGCGCTGAGGAGAGAGGGTGTGACAGAAACACGCTGGTCCCACAGCGCAGCCGCGCTATTTATCTCCTGCGCTGCAAAGGTTGCCGTGGATCTGAGGCCTCCTTTCTATGTGTTTTACTGCTGTTTATGGTTTTCAGCAGCCTTATTAAGAAACAGAGGGGTGTCAGGCCATGGTGCCGCAGGGCAGCAAGTATGAGAAATTCCACAGCTGTGCTTTAAACCTCTATGTGACAGCCATGACTCGAAATGAACTTTAAGTTAAGCGTCATTTGTGAGCTGTACATGCACAGGGACATTGGACTGTGTTTGTTTTCTCATATTCCATCTTCCTCTCCTTTTTAAGACATACACAAGTGAGAGTCAGGTTTGCATTCCAAGCACAGGGTCAGCCAGCATGCAGCATCTTGGGGGCAATTTGGGGTCAAGGGCCTTGCTGGGGGGCCCAGTGGCGGCATCAGTGTATTAGCTCCCTGCTTGCACATGCTAACTTGCAAAAAATGGGTGCAGAAAAGAGGACGGGCTCCCATAGGCTTGGTGTGAAATCTAGCAGCAGCACATTCAAATGTTTGGTGGCAAAGAGTACAGAGAGAAAGGTGAAACAATAGCTACTGCAGGGGGGTAGCAAAGGAGATGAATACCTCGTAGTAGGTGAGGACTGGGGTACAGCTTTAGACCCCACGAGATCAAAGAGCTTAGGCTTTAAGCAGTTGGTCCTCATCAAGCTGACAGTGCCCTCAGAGAAGAGAGTAGAGCAGACACTCAAGTGAAAGCTCAAGAGAACCCAAGAAAAATGAGAATGGAACGTGCCAATTCGCATTAGCTGTGGGTATTTTGCAGGACTAAGACTGAGGAAAACTCAAGGTTTGCTACAGGACAGAAGAGTGGCTAAGCAATGGAGAGGAGAAGCCAGCAATGGAAGGAAGGAAGCGGCATCAGTGGGATCTGAGGAAGTGAGTCTGGCCAGAGGGCCGAACTGAGAAGAGAATTTCAGAGCTCACTGTAGGATGGTAGCTTCTCCAAAGCAACCTCAATATGTCATGGGCTTAGAGATGCAGCCCCAGGGTGGCAGGTTCTTCTGAGAACTTGATGAAGTCCCCACCTCGAGTTACAAGAAAAATAAGTGGCTGCTATGACAGCAGAATTCACAAGGGAATATGCACATGGGAATGTTCCTGGAAAGGATTGCCTGGGAATTACCTTATCATATGTACAGGTGAATGAGAAGACAGCTGGAACATTCTGCTGACCTGACCATGCCTCAGCAGATCCAGAAATCCCTGGCTTCTTCTCAGTTTAGATCATTAGTACTGAGCTTAAAGAAGAGTTGGGCTCTTGAGGCTTTTGAAGAGGAACACATGTACACATCTGTGTCAAGATCTGATTGGATAAACTCAGGACTGTACTGCTGAGGAGAAGGCATTGCGATGCTTCAGCTACATAATAACAGCCAGGCACAGTATGGGAAAGCGTGAGCATGCAAGGCCAAAGTCATGGAGACGTTCAGCAGAGTGTGACAGTGGCCAGAAACATCAACCACACCCTCCTACTGTTTCCCACAGTGTTTATTACCACTTAAACCATGCCAAGGTTTGGGGGCCCCCTGTTGGCCTCAAACTATCACTACATTACGGGTGGGGGGAGTGACTTTTTGAGTGGGGTCCCAGAAACAATAGACTCATCCCTGCCTACAGATATATGTGATGCCCATTCTCAATCCTTTGATTCTTTATCGGGAGTGAAACTCAAATAGCATCATCTAAAGCATGAGTGGATGTATGTTTGGACAGATCACATGCAGCTTGTCCTCTGGGGCCCAGCGGTATTCATCACTACTGCCGCAGAAGCAGCACGCTGGAGGCTGACCGCAGAGCGCTTTTCACTAGAGAGAGAGAGGGAGAGAGAGAGAGAGAGAGAGAGAGAGAGAGAGAGAGAAAGTGTTGCAGATGAACTCAAAATTATAACCATTAATACAGCAACTATGATTGTCTTGACGCCAATTTTTACAAACACATCATTGGTTTTAGGATGAGAGGTGCACGTTTTGACAGTTTTAAACAGTTTGGCTGCTCACTGCACAGTATCCAGCACAGAGCGACACTGCATGTTACACTGCACTCTGCCACATTTCCTATTTCAGACAATTGTTTCATTTATTTTGTATTTACTTTAGCCATATTCTCTATTTCTATAGTTTATTCCTTATTTATCCCATAAATACGTATGTCTGCAGTTCCTAGACATATCTCTGCCTTGATGTTTTGTACTGTAAGTGTTTTTGTCCTATTCTGTGCTGTCTAATCCTGTTACATGTTACATGTTACTGTCCGGATGATGCAAGTAAGAATCACTGCGTACTGAAGCCCAAAAGACAAATAAAGAATCTTGAATTTCTTTGATTACTGGAGCAGAATCAAAGACACTGAAATGAATATAAACAAATACAGGTCCCCAAAGGTACTATGGGTTCTGCTGAATACTGGCAGCTTGAGCTCTGAGCCAGACCTGGAGCGTGAGACAGTAATGGGGTTATGTCAGCATTAACTGGCTTTGTCCCAGAAGACACTCTGTTTTAATGTCATCCACCTGTCCACAAAATCACTGCGAACTGCATGCCAAGAGCTCTTAAAGCTAAGAGCTTGCATTTATCTCGCTACGTGTCTAATATAACTGTGATTTGCTGCTCTCAGTGTGCCATCTTATAGCTGTTGATATTCAATTACAATTGGCGGACTAATTTAAATTAACATATTAACTTTGGCAGTAACAACTGCAAATATGCTACCTTTTCAAAACAAATTGTGAGAGAAAGAGGGGGCAGAGTTTGTTTGAGATCACCATATAGTCTCCAGTGTGTAGTGCAGGGATGGCCAATCTTATCTGCAAAGGGCTGGTGTGTATGAAAGTTTGTGGGATAACCTTCAGGTCAGCTGTTCAAACCCAGGTATGAGTACTCTTCAGCCAATCAGTCCTCTAATCAGTAGTCTAAATACGGAATTGCAATGAAAACCTGCATACACAACAAAGCTTTCTGGATAAGATTGCCCATCCCTGATGTAGTTGCTTATGGTGTTCAGACAATATTACTGTATGTAGTGCTCAGTCTAGTGTGCAGCTTGTATGTCACATACCCCAGTGTTCAGTCCATATCACTCAGGTGGGCATGTATCCATTCAGAGAGAAGTGTTGGATCCCTTCCTTCCGGACTCAGCCAGGAGTCCTTCTGGGTTTAACTCATTACCGCAGCAAATGCAGTGTAGTGCCACTGGGCATCTCCAGCCCGCCTGCGGCAATTAAGCCAAAATGATACTTAATCATGAATTAAAAACACAGCATACAACATGTATCAGCATGTATTTCACATGCATGTGAAACACAACATAACAATCTACCAGTGCAGCTAAAATAGTGCCACGAACACCATGATAGACATTGATCAAAAGTATCGAGAGTCATTGATGAATTAGCATTGCAGCCGTTGGCAAGTTCAGTCACATAACCAGCACCCCCCCAAATTGCGCCTGCTTAACCAGGCTTACCAGCACCTCCTTCTGCTCCAGGCTGAAATTACACTTCCTAATTGACCCTCTTGTGTCTCGGCAAGAAAAAAAAATAAGGCAAAATATCGGTTGTGGTCTATAATTGACACTCCCGATACCTTTGTAGAAACATAAATGAGCTCTCAGTAAACAGTAAGGCTGCCAGATGATTATGAATAGCTGGGGCTCAAGCCTGGCTGCCTACAGCTGGGGATCACTCTGACATCACAGCCCCATGGTTCTCCTATCTCCAGGATACCCACTCGCCACATACTTACATGGGATGCTACCAGACAACCATTGCAGGCTGATCATTTACTATGAATCAAGATTCATATTAAAGTAAGATCAGATAAGTTAGTCAGCCACTGCTGGCAGTCCTTAAAGTCAGGAGTTTATGCTGGGATGGGCCACAGGGGCCCGGGTGATGCCACAGTTCTCTGCTGGCAGGAAGCATTATGACATCACAGTCCTCTGCTAGCTCAAAGTGTTATGACATCACAGTTCTATTATGCGATATTTTTTGATTTGCAAATAGGATTCAGCTCTGCAGCTAAGATGGACCACTGATATAAAACATTAGCATCCAGCTTATGCTTTGGAACTCCATTCCCCAAATATAAACCCACACAATAGTCAATTCATAAATTATTCATGCATAAGACTCATCTAAAAATGACCAGGTCAGAATGCCAGTTATGGTATAATAATTGCAAGGCAGATAATTCAGCTTTTCAGTTGCTGTTTATGTGGATACAGCTGATCTCCTCATTTCATTATCTCAGCAATCTGGGAAGTTAGCAAACAGCAGATGTGATGTGAGGAGAGACCTGAGCAACACAGCTCTTTTCTTTGAGTGCTTCCTAAGGCCTAGAATCAGTGTCCGGGCAGGGAACTCCCTCTGCCAGGAGGGATTAAGTTCACACTTAATCACCATAGAGTCGGCAGAAGAGTGAATAAAGAGAATATTCTGCAGAGACTCCAGTTATCGAAAATGGGTGAATGGATAGATCGATGGATGGATGGATGGACCGGTGGGTGAATGGATAGTTAGTAGATGGATGGGTGGATAGACAAATAGATGACAGGTACACATAACATTCGTTTGAAGCAGAGCCATTGTGAATCACTCTCTTATAAATACAAATTATATATTGATTATATAATAAAAATGTACAAATTGCATAAACAATAGCGCAGAGCCGGATTTTTTCATTAATTTAAAATCAATTTCTACATAAGAAAGGATGGTACAGGGTAAAGAACCTTTACTGGCAATGGACATTTAAAAGGAGTTTCTGAAGAACCTGAGGCAGATGTTAGCCTGGTGAGGCCTCAGCAGCACCCCCTAGTGTATGTGGGTAACACATGTCCCAGCCTGTCACATGTAACAGATACTGTACAAGGCTATGATGATCCTTATGGCTGTGGTGTGCGAGGCTGGGGACGGGAGGGTTGGGTCATTTTCCATGCTCAGTAATTTAGTAAGGCTCCACATCGACTGAGGTGAGACGCGTCTCCCAAACACTGCCACTTCAATCAACCTCCGCAGAACATTCCGTTCCCCTGCCAATAGCAGTACCGACTGATGAGAGAGACAGGTAAGTGGTAGATCCACCGAACACGGAGGCAGAGAAAGACACACTTCAGCGGTAGTGAGATATTCACTAGGACCCCACCAAAGGTAGCCATGATGATGAGTTCCCTGGGGCCACATGTATAACGACATGTGTAGAATTCACACTAAAACATGGCGTATGGACAAAACTAGGAATGTGCGTAAGCACGAAAAAATCCTGATGCATAAAACTGTGCGTAAGCACAGATCTACGCACATTCCCTTTATACATTCCAATAAGTGTGAAATTTTACGCATGTGAACGAGCCCATATGAATATGCAAATCAATATAAATACCCGCTTTGTTCAACGTTTTGTTTAAAAAACAATGGCCAAGCCACACGGAAAAAACAAAAATTTCAGTGAAAAGTGGAGGTCTTGCTTAGTGAAAATGAAGCAAGAGAAAAAATTCTGTTTGGTGGATTAAGTAGTGGCATCAGTAACAAAAGAAAACTGATGGAGTGGCACAGCATTGCGGGGGCACTTAAAAATGTAAGTTTGGAAAGTCGCATAGTGCCTGAAATTAAAAAGAAATGGTTGGATATTAAAGTCGATGTTAAAAAGCGAGTAGCGGCTCACCATAAAAGTCAGAACAGTCCTGGAGGAGGTAGCGGAAATCTGGTGCTCACACCCTTTGAGCAGCACGTTGCTGCTATTACACAGTTTTAACGGGAATCTTGCCAGCGGGTGAGGGGGACTCCGACATCAGCGCGGGTGAGTTTTTATTTACCTATCTATCGTACTGTACTTGTTTGATTTATTTGCATGGTTAAGTTGAACAAGCAGGCATCACATGTGGCAGTACTCATGTTTATTCTGTTTCAGATATTGTAATAGTACAAGAAGTGACCCCCGTGCTGTGGATGACACTTCTGGTGAGCCAGGCCAACTCGCAACAACATTAAAGAGGCACATTTTCGCATCACATATTATTTGCACATTAATGGATTGAAAATGCTTTCTACTTACATAAGCAAATTCATTCTCTGAAGGTGCCTTTATAGCAATGTGCGTGCAGTCGATGGCTCCGATTACATTGGGAAAACTGAACATCGCTGCAAATTGAGCTTTAATGTTTGCCTGTTCAACCAAGGTGTAAGGAAATTTTATATATCTGGGTGCCAAGCGGATTATGCCGTACCATACAACTGGCATGGCGCAACTCAGTGATGACTGCTAAACACCCGATCGGTCCGCAAGTTCTCGCTGAAAAGCTGCTGTGGCTAAAAACCCGAGAGTGGACAGAACTTGTAACGGGACAGGTATAGTGCAATTCAGCATCTTCTGCCTTTGTAATGCTGGCCTCAGTTCAGCACACAGCTACAAGAGGATAAGTCTGGGAAGTCATCATCATGGGCTAGAAAATCAGTATGATCCCTGAATACACGCTCTCTTCTAAGTCTTCCATTTGCAATATCTTCTAGTAACGCAAGAGCTGCTATGGTAGTTGTAACAATTTGGTCATTTTCTGCACCGTTTTATTGTTACAAATCGATTAAAAAGTCAGGTGCCGTACATTTGTAAACAACATACAATTAATGTTGGTGTATTGGATGAAGTCAGCGTCATGACTGAGTTTAAAAAGGGAAACCACAGTAGCAATGACTTTCCACTGGGTGTCGTCGGTTTACAAAACCGAGCAGAAACGTGCGTACGCCATGTCTGGAGCTGCCGTGAGAATGTGCGTAGCGGTACGCCAAGTTTCGTTTTTATACATCTTGACTTGAGTGTTGAAACGGCCGTATGCAATATTTTCGTGCGTAGGCACCGTTTATACATGAAGCCCCTGGAAACTGAGACCACGTCGTGGAAATACGAGGACGTTTGAACCACAGCAGGAACTGACTGGATAAGATCAACTGTATCCAAGTTTAACCAAAGAACCATGCAAAGGTCACGAAACACGCAGAAAGGTTGTTTCCCCCATTAAGCCCACTGAAGTTCTCTGGAGGGCAATAACAGTCCTGGGCAACACAGGCTACACCCACTTCTGAAGGGGACTCAACTTGCCAGCCAACTTCACTTTGCTTGAGACAGGGGGCGCCAGCGGTGACGCTCGCCTAGGGCACTACATTGGCTAGGACCGACATTGGGTAAGAGCTGGGGCGAGGCGCCCAGTCAGAGCGTCATGCAGGATAAAAGGCAGGGAATGTGGCTTTTGGCACAAACGCACATTCTTTCCGCCGTGACTGCCCGCTCATCATTCATCCTTACGAGGTGCGGGGGAGTGAGATGTTGAAATAATCAAAGCCTCTGTATTTATTTTATAGTCATTTAGTGTCTCCTTGTGTTTGAAAAGCTACTCATCAGTGGCGTAGAGACGTTTTTAAGGACGATTGTGTAGCAGGTGAGGGAAGAGAGGATCTCTCTGATGTCAGTGCAGCATAGAGATGGAGGACACCTCAAAGGCATCCTGATTACTAAGAGCTAGTTATTATTTTACAGCTATTATTATTGTTTCACTTTTTATTGTTATTGTTTTGAATACGATTACACTGGCTGGTGCGGTAATGGGACAAATGTATCACTGAATATTACTGAAAGAGTTACACATTTAGAATATCTAAATGTACCATCAGTGATGCCACATTGGTTTAAGCCAGCCATTAGTAAGACAATTTATGAATGTAATGAATTGAAATTGAATTGACTTCTTAGATAACGGAACTTATAACTCATTCTCACAAGTAGGGTTCCAGTTTAATATTCAGCGGACGCAGAGGAAATGGAAATTGTTAGACACTAGACAAAAATACTTTATTTATAATGTGGCAAAAGCCTTTAATTGATCTGCAGTTGGTTTTGAACTCTGTAAATATTCCTCTTGCGGGTTTGGCTTGTGTGAGTAACAGCTGATCCTACAGTGACATCGATATGGAGAAAGTGGGTTTGGACTATGGTCCGAGTTCTCCTGGTATTTCCATGTGCTGTCATGTGATATTCCTGAGGCTTGCAGGCCCCAACTGTCAGAAAATAAAAGAAAACTTTTATAAAGCAAAACAAAATAAAATTTTCTTTTAAAAATGTCCTCTCTGAGTTTTTTTCTATCCTGTTATTTTAAACTCACTTCAAAAGACTCCCTACGCTTGACGCTCCTTTGAAGTCTTTACTCACGTACAGGCTTGGTGTGCAGGGGGGCTGGGGGAGTCTGTTTGGGGGGCTGGATCACCTGAACAGCTAGAGCCAAGGTGCCCGGCCCTTGACAGACGCGTATGCTTCAGCTGTGGCTGGGGGTAACCATTACAGGAGGCAATGGTTTCCTTACACAGGGAGTGAATGGCAAGTTCACTGAGCACATGGCGGTGGGGAATTGTGTGTACCTGACATGTTTAAGGATCAGCCTGTCTGCAGAGCATATGCACTCACCAGGTCCTGAAATCACAAATCAATCATCAACAGGACTTAATAAATAAGTACCCTAACATTTAAGTTATTTTGTTACAGATTACACTTTTCTTTTTGGGATTATAAAAACTGAGTGTGACCATCATAAATACAGGGTATGTTGCATATACTTCAATGGCGAATAGAAATCTGCTAAACACAGTACGGAAAAACATTATTTTTTCCGTGCATGTGGATTTGTGAGGGGCACTCACAGGAGACATCTGAATGGATTCCTCACCAATGGGCAGGCTTCCAATTGAAGCACGCAAAACATAATTTCACCTAAAGACAGAATGGGTATTCTACCCATGACTAATCATCTCTGTTTACCATTGACCTCTTCACCTAGAAAGTCTTTGCCTGATTGAAGGGATGTTGTAGGGAACAGATGTTAAACGGTCACATAACTCCATTTGGGTGACTTGGAGAAGTCTAAGGTTATAGCGAAAGGCAGCCCACATGTAAAACAGCCAGATATTGTTAATAGTGGTTGGGTTTGTTGGTAGAGTTGCCTTATTTAAGAAGACATGTCCAGGGATCATAGTATTAACACATTTTCACACTCACTGACCAATCAGGTAGCAATTGTCTCATAAATATTATCAAGTTTTCTCTAACCACACTGTAAAACTAAAACTTGCACCTTGGGAAACCCGGAGGTTTGGTATCCTTATGTGCTTCTCCTCACATGCACTGTCAGTTTGTCTCAGCTGTGACCCTTCACCTAGAGGTTTGCTGAGTCGATTCATTTGACATGGGTAAAGGAGTATTATAGGTCGGGTAAACAAGTGGAAATGAAAAGGTGAGCGGGCAGCCTTTCATGAGATTTAACGCACCCAATAGGCCACCCCCCTGAACAGCCCAGCCCGTGATTAACTCTGCATCTGAGCAGCTCTGCCCCGGAGTGGTTCCACACTGTAGCTGCCCCACCCCTTTTCAGCTCCGCCCCTGAATGGCCCTACCCCTGGGCAGCTCTCTGTGGTGAATTAGCAAAAAGAAAAACAAAAGAGAAAAAGAAGAAAAACAGTAAAGATGAAACTGAATCATCACTAATATATGAGTATGACCTAAGAAATCATAAATGTAATCTTTAAGAGATGTCATACGATCTTACTCAGGAGCTAGTGAACATAGTTACAAGTAGGTCTCTGTCCCGGGCACCCAGCCTCTGAGACACATTTATCTGTCAGGAAGGCCCCCGACTCGATCCCATAACAGAATGCGACTGCGGAGAGGAGGCCCCCACAGCCTCAGCATGAGAGAAAAGCCACGCCGTGACGCGAGCGGAGACCGACCACAGTGAACTCCTGACAAATAAACGGTGACAGGCACAGGGGTGGTCATCTCTGTCACATGCAACACGTGACCCAAAATAGCCAGCCCTCTCCCCAGCTGGAATTACGTTCTGAATACTTCTGTAACTCTGAAGGTCTCTGAATAACTCCCGCTCTGACAGGAACAGGGAGTTATAGAACTTCAACTGTAATACTTCACTGACATGGTCTGGCATTGACATGACCTCTTCTACTGCCTCCATCCACCATCCAGACCCTACATGATGTATATGCATCATATATCTGAAGTTGGCAATAAAAGATACTTAGACTTTGAGTTTTTGAGACAGCATATACACACCATATAGAACAAAACTGTTTTATTTTTTCATATAAACCAATTGACACCAAAGAGAACACAAGAAAGGATTCCTGCCTGCACTGGAGGGGAAGAACTGGATGAAAATCTAGCTTCGCCTCCAGTGCCAAATCCAGTGCCCTAAGAAGTTTGGCTGCTAATTACACATTATTGCTCAGCAGAGAGAATTGCATCTCACTTTAAACATAAAAAGTGAGGGTCTGGAATCACAGACAGGTCTGTGTCCCCAGAAGGCAGAATAAAAAGCCTGCAGATGAATGCAGCCTCCCGGATCCCAAGGCTCACTGAGGGCATCATTTGAGATGCTCTGGTTTAGTCCCCCAGAGAGTGCCACTGTCCACACTATGAAGCAAGACAGATCTAAATGTAATACCAATTCAGCTTTAACAGCACTCACTGAAGTCCCACCTTCCCTAGTGGCACGTAAATACAAGAGCATCACATACAGGGCACTTAAATCAGAGAGGCTGCGCGCATGTGTCTGTATGGGCATGTCGGAGGAAGGAGGGCTTGGATCTCTGCAAACCTGGGCTGCCCCCCCCCCCCCCCAACAGCATCTGCTCTCCTAAAGAACTGCAGACCTGCACTCCCTCCCCAGCTGATCAAATATTAATTAAAACAGGGAAACAGAGCGATTCTCCCGGTGTGAATGTCTGCTAATGGTAATACAGAGGTATCAGAGAAAGAGGTGGAGGGCTTCAAACAGCACGTGTTTGTGTGTGTGTGTGTATTATGTTAATATTATGTTGTGGGGATCAAATGTTCTCCACAATGTAATAAAAACCTGCTATTTTGATGTTGTGGGGACCATTTTTCAGGTCCCCACAAAGAAGTAAAAGTCTCGTATTTTGTTTGGTTACTTAGGGTTAAGCTTAGGGCTGGGTGGGGGTTAAAGTCGTCATTATTGGGATAAGGGTTTTGCCCATATAAATGAATAGAGAGTCCCCACAAATATACTGTATGAGTACAGGTCTGTGTGTGTGTCTGTGTGTGTGGGGCGGGGGCTGGCGAATCAGGGTGACAGGACAAAGGTAAGAAGCCCCCAGCCCAGCCTAGACAGTTATGAGTTATCAAAAAACTGTACTTGAAGCATCAAAATGGGGCGCTTTCATTTGTTCTGCCCCTCCTCCACCAACACGTGCCTGATGGCCAACATCATTACCATCTGCTACAGTTTCAGAAATAGCAGTATATATGGAGCAGAAATTGTGTGTGAATAGTAACAACAGTATCAGTGGACTTGGAAGGGGCTGAACCCAGCGTAGCACCCGGCTAACACTGGCTAGCAAAATTTTCCATTCAAGTGGTTATGGAGGGCATAGCACCTGCTAACACTCCCTAACAGAACTTCCTGTTCATTCTGTTAATTCAGCATAGCACACACTAATACTGGCTAACATCTTCCCCTCACTTCTGAGTTAGCATAGCCCCTGCTAATACTGGCCAACAGAATGCAGTCCTGGTGCAGTACATTACAAAGTCAAATGCAAGCACACTGTATGGTTTTAATCAGACTAAAAGTCTTTTATAGAAACTAGAGGAATTAACTGGTATAATTCCAACTTTTAAATTTTGTACAGAAACTACAGAATCTATGTAGTTTCATCCTTTCAGTGTCATGGTTCACCTGCTGTTTAAGTAAAGCTCATTCGACTAGGGTGACCAGATAATCCATGTCAGGAAGGACACTTTGAGCTTTGATTTTACAAAAAAACTTTAACCCTAAAAGGCTCCTGTGCTTGGTTAAATAGTTCAGTTCTTGCTTTGACTGGTTTGTTTCCTTGATTGAAAGACTCATCCAGCTGTGGCACAATAACATTGGTGACACATGCATGATTATAAGAGACTGACCAATCAGCACACAGGAAGAACTCAGCGCTTAAGTGATATCCGGCTCAAAATGTCTTCCGTGACATGGATTACCTGGTTACTCTACACTCCACCCTTCTATAAAAAAAGACATAACCCAGAAGCATGGTCAGTCCTAATTATGGTTTGTGTTGAATGATCACATGTTAGAGAATATATTTAGGTATTATTGTTGTATCACCCAGTTGTTACGTGCAGTGACAGGGGTCTGCTACAGAGTGTGAGATTTTCCCAAAGCAAAGCCAAATAAATGAACGGAGTACAGAGAGCATCAAGTGACATTCCCCCCATTAGGCAGCCTTGCTGAATCAGGGGGGGCTTCCGCCCTTTGGCTTTCACAGGTGATAGAAAGTCCAGTCATCCATCACATCTCCATCCCATATGTGCCCATATGGTTCACCTGTTCTTCTCACTTTTACCGGAAAATTCCATTTCACAATGAACAGCTTAAAACCAGGAAGCTTGTGGCCAGAAAAGTAAAGCATGATGAACACAAATCATGATGGTGCAAGAAAAGCAAAGAAGGTGTGTGTTTCTGACCATGTGTGAGGCATCGGCACAGGCTGGTGCTGAGGCTGTGACCAAACCTGCATGAAGTTAATCCTCCTGAGGAGCCGTGGCCACATGGTCACTGGTGTGTTTGGGAACAAATACATGTATGGCTGGAAAACAAAAAGGCGTGGAAAATCCGAAAGATTTTACACAAACAATGGTACGTTTAGTCTATAAACCAACTAGAATACCTAATCTTGCCACTCTTGATTGAAGTCTCCCTTCTCTAAAATAATCTCAATTTTGCTATCCTATGGGAGTTCTCATTTAATTTCCCACCAATAACAAAAACACATTGATCCCCAAATCAAACATAAAGCCGATTATTACATTATACTGCCGGTTCATTTTCTTTGGACACCACAGTTATCGCACCTAAGGTCAGAACCCTGGTTTTTATGATATCTCTCTGTCCACCATTCTCAAATCCCAACTAATCACAAAGTTACCCAAAAACATTGAGGGACAAAAACCTTTCATAACTAAGCTCTCCTTTGGTTTAGATAACTGGCATCTTGCCGGGGTGTACACCAGCCTCATGCCCCATTAGGCCTCGGACAGATCAGTGGTGAGATGACGGTTGGGTGGATTCTTTCAGTTTTGTTCTTCAAATGTGAACCCTGACACATTTTAGTACTCAAGAGTTAAGTCAGTGTTTGATCATTAAATACAAAATACCGTTCTGAATTTGTAACATTTGAAAATGTCAAAGAAACCTTTAGATTGACAGATTTCTTTGTGGGACAGCACGTTGTGAGTCTCCTGACAAACTTGGTGAAAAGTTGATGAAAGCATTTGTCATGTGATCATTTCTGTGTCCTGTTGTGGCTGTGGCATTTTGAGAGAGCTAGCACCGAAACCGCTGTCACAACCAGCGAGGGTGACGGGGAATGGAAACCATAACTGCACAGCATAAAGCTCCACTCCAATGTGGATTATGTGACAGACGGTCCATCTCGGGGTCATACCATATAGTGTGTAATATACAAGCACCCGACAAAATGTGTGTATGCACAGAGTATCGTATGTGCATATATACTTTAATGTATGTGATGATTTAATATATTAGAGGATATTGTTGTATCAAAGAGAAACGTTATTTTGCAGACAACAGCACATAATTTCTTGTTATCTAAGAGAAGAGCTACAACCTCGTATGCCTGACGCAACATTACCAGCTGCAACTCTGGGAAACGTGGCAATGACAGCGCATGCTGGAAGAGGGACAGCATGTCCGCGTGGAATCTCAGCGAGGGCCTCCGTTTGCTATTCAGCCCGCGGATCTGCCATCTCGCTGTTGACAGAGCTTCTTGACAAAACCCATATGGCGACCGGCGGGAATATTGAGTCCAGCTGAGGACAAATTTCAAGATGAACCTGAAATCAATTTGCCATCAAATTTTGCATTAGCCATGGTCTCTGTGGCATTTTAATTACTGCTGCCATGGGCCAGCGCTACTAAAGATATTGACACTTAGCACCGTACAATAAACTTTATCGGCAAGCTTTGCCTGATTGCAGTACTAAAGTGGAATAACAAGCTATGTCTGGGTCAGATTGCACAGGTGATGAAGATGTCACCACGGTGGAGCTTACAGCTTACCCAGAATCCTCCAGAGGAACATGACAATCAGCACAGTGGAGGCTTTGTCATCTAGAGAAAGCTAGAAATACCAAAAATAAACAGCAGATTGTAAGACAAGTATCACAAGAATGACATTAGTTTCTTGTCATAAATCATGTGTTTGATGGTCATAAACTCATAAACTCACTCCATTTCTTAATATTTGTAGTGTCTGTGACAAAATCACGCATTTTACTGGTCTGTATCGTCCTGCCTGTTATGACCGCCTGAGCCACACCTGTTGCTTGTTGCCCCTTGTTAGTCTTTGTATTTAAGTCCATATTTTCCTCATCGGCCCCAGTCCAGTCATTAATGTCAATCCTCTTGTCAGTTATGCTATCCCCATGCTAACCTTCTTGTTTTAACACCTTCTGCTTCTGTTAATTTCCTCGCTCGCAATTTTGATCCCAATAAAATCCCTTTCGGTTCTTGCAACGCCCGACGGCACTTTCAAAGGGGGAGGGGACTGTTATTGAGATTCATTTCTGCAGAATAACACTTTGCAATGACTAGGGGTACATTCCCTTAGAGTGTTATGGGAAAATCTTTTTTATACTGGATACAAAATTATAAGTCAATGTGCTAAATCAATTTGGCAATACAGGCAGAGTGTGGTGGATAGACACTGTGGGATGGGTGAGAGAGTGACTGTGGCATGTCCTCCTGTGGGAGAGGCTCTTTACACGCTGAGAGGAAGAGTGCTCCCTGCTTAGAAATACGTAGACGCAGCTGGAATGGCAAGTTGGACTGCGGCTTTTCAGAGTTTTCATTAGATGGGGGGCAGATTGGAGCTCCAGGTGTAGGTATGGGGGCGAGAGGGTGTAAACTTCTTATCTGGCACAATAAGCATCTCGATAAACATCTGTAAGATTAACGATGATATTTACGTACTCAGCAGGGCTCCATGCACTGTGTGTCGTGACGTATTACTTCTGTGATCATAATCAAAATCGTCTCTGCCCCGGTAGCTCTTTTGTTGGCCTGTACCACATGGGATAGACTTCATTTACTTTTTGCAACGATGAGTCTTGGCTGCCCAGCACCCTGTCAGCAAGTGCACCCAACTAGTACCGGGTGGGGTCCGACTTTATTAGGTACACTTAGTTAGTACTGAGTGAAACCCATTTTATTAGGTTTACTTAAGTAGTACCAAGTGGGATCCACTTTGTTAGATACACTAAGCTAGTACCGGGTGGGATCCTTTTTTTTTAGAGATACCTAGTTAGCACCAGGTGGGACCTGCTTTAGTAGATACACTTAGATAGTACCAAGTATCGGCTTGTTTCGGTCCATGTCCTGAACACGATCATATCAATCAAGTGTTTGACCCAGATGTCCTACTCTTTGGTAGATCCATCTTTAGATTAATCAGGAAACTATTAGGGTAGTTTTATTCAAATTCAATTCCTTTGTGGTAGATACTGCAAAAAACTTACCAAAGCAGAACAGGCAGAAGGGTAGCGGGCTTATTTTAATCTGTGCAGTTTTGGAGAATGTAAAGGATTATATAACAACCCTTAAGGCTGTACAAAGTAAAACAGTGCAAGTACCTCAAGGTATATTACGTTTCCTGTAAAACATCTTAAGTCATTATTTTAAGACATAGACATTTGTAAAATTTTAGCTTTTGTGAATTTTGGAACTAATTTTTGGCAGAAATTATGTTAGGTACTGTAGAATAACATAACTGGCAACAGTGAAAAACAGATAAGATTTCGGCATCTGTATTATATAATACCTTAAGATCCTATGCTTTGACAGACAAGACAGTAGCACTAATGCCCCCTACTGGTAATTTTTTATATCAAATTCAGCCAAAGTTAAAAGTATGTTGAAATTCTTAAAAAGATCTTGGATTAGTTTGGAAATTGTGGATCTGTGCCTATGTGTAGCCTGACTCTTTTTTGTCATTTTTAAAAACATAATCATGGTTTAAACATCCCTGCCTTTTTAATGATCTGTGTCCCTCCGTCTTTCTTAGAAAACAACATGCTCCCGTGGATCGGTCATCATGCACACAGTGCTTCAGTTAGCAGATGTCTTCAGCTGCAGCACCTTCTCTGGCTTCATCACTGTCGAGAACACACTGCCTCAGTCACCGTAGCGTCTCATGTAGCGTGAGGCTGGACGGGTGGGGGTGGGGGGGGGGAGCACTAGAGCAGGGCAGCACCAGGGCCAGGTGGACTCCTGATCTGGAGAGAAGAACCATCATGCAGAACCTGTTCAGCATAAACTAGGGACATGAAAGCTTCATTTTGATGGAGGATATCCATGAGCACAATACAGCACTGTGTGCTTGGCTGGCTGGCAGTGTTACACTGAGAGGGATGTAGTGAGGACCCCCCTTCCTCCCCAGAAAAAAATGCACTATGAAATTACATGGTAGAACTGTAAACTTGTTTGACAGTTCTACCATGTATTTTCACTGTTCGATCTGGAACTCTTGGTTCTACAGTACTTCTTGGTTCTACTGTGAAATCTACAGTGGAACTGTAAATTCAAACACCAGAAGAGGTGGCGGTGAACTTCAAAGTACAAGCAAGAGCTCACAGTTCTACTATGAAATGTTCATGGTTGAACTGTAAACTTCATAGAATGATGAATAATTAAATTTAACTTCAAACGTCACAGTTTTACTGTAAACTTTCACAGTGTATTTTTTTTCCTGGTCACTGCAGTGCACTTCAGTGTAAACTGTACTCCTGCTTTACCATAACATACATCAGATTGGTTAATATGTACACATTATTTCAGACCTGGACATACTGTACTTGTGTTCGCAAATTTGCAAACATAATCAAGACACGGAACTATGTGTGGTCAAGCCCGCGTGATTTGAACCTGCACAAAATACGTGGGAGGAGGAAAGGACAAGACTGTTGAGGTATCGGAAAAGCTGACTATCACTGATTATAAAGCTGTAGTTAAGTACAGCCATGCATGTTGCATTGAACACAAGACAATCCAAAGACATTTTTTACACACAAGCCAAAGAAAAGTACCATGGCAAGAAATGGCAATACAAAAATGACTGAATAATTGCATTTACTGTATTGGAAGAACAGCACTAGAATTTATTTGGGACAGCTATACAATCTATTAATATGTTTTTGTTTTGAATAAATCAAAACAGGCCACCTCTGTGCCTGAAACATCTTTAAACTCTTTAAACAGCAAATAATCAGGTATCAAAATTACAAATTATAAATGTCTGAAATAAACAGGCATGAGAGTTACCATAACTGCAATGTGTCTGTTTGAAGAAGTTAAACAATTTTCATTACAAAAAAACAAATATTTTCAGCTACAAGAAAGGAGTCTGACTAAGGTACATTTCCAATCTGCACTTTACAAATTACTTAGTGGATTTCAAATTTCACTTTAGATTTCAGTTTTTGCACCTTTACAATTTGAACACGTTGGGTCATACAAAGGTCTATAATGACAAATTTGCTTGCATGGATGTTCTTCAAACTTCTCCATGTTGTTTACATTTTTGTGGGTATATTGAATGTGCACAGTGCGTGAGGACCATCACAGTCAGTGCTCACACAGACAAAATCTTGATGGTGCAAGCATTTGATCACAAAGGAACCACATTTTTACTAGTTGCATTGTAAATATTTGAGTGGACGCGTCCGTGTATACGCATGCAGAGTAGCATATGCAGGCCTTACTGCTGCGAGTTCATGTGTGTAGAATTCTTTCCTGATAACTTAAAAACCTCCAAAACCAGGAGGGAAAAAAACAAAGATTTTCAAATGCGTTTTAGCACAGAAGGTAACTTAATCAAAACTTTGTACAGATTCCCTTTCTTCTCTTAAAATAGCCGGAGTAAAATCATTTATAATAACAGCATAAAGGCAGAGGCCCAGCTGCAAAGCAGCGCATCAAAGGAAACTCAGCACCCTCCTCCCTTTTGCTTTTAATTAAACGAGTTTCTGAAATTCAAAGACAGTCAATCTAAAACCCCTTTGATCTTCTAACCAAAGAACAGGCAACGCAGTTGAGTTTAAAAGTTGTAATTCTTTAATGTAAGGCAACTCTTTCCACTAATGTTTAAACAGACGTTTGGCTACTTAAATAGCTGCTGCCTGACCTCCTACAGTATATGCATATCGCTGCAGATATACTATATCAATAAACCAGCATCCCCAAGCCCACCAATTCCTCATTCTGGGTGAATAAATGCACGGCCCATCTTCCAAGGATGATTAATCAACTTCCTCTATGCAAATGTTCTGAGAGGAGAATAGCGCTTTCGATCCAAGGCAGGAGAGGAACTTTAAAGGTAATGAATACTGACAGATGACTCAGAGCCATGGTGTAAGAACGAGACGCCGAAAGATTTTTACATAAACTAACAACATAAATTTCAAAGTTTTAATCATAGCCTCTGAGACAGGGAGGTGTTGGCTGTACTGAAATAGGTCAGGCTTCCTCTGAAATTATTTGATCATGTAATATTTCTGACTTTTCATCTCACTGAAACAATATTTTTCCATGAACTAGTAGTAGCTAAATGAAATGGAGGTGTTTCTGTGTGCCTCCAGATGATTTTGTGCTGTTTGCTGTGATCTGAGTGCATTACTGAAATGGTCATCAAAAAGTAAGGAAAGATAATGTTTTATTTATTCAGTAGGCACTTTTATCAAAAGCAAAATACAAATGAGAAAACAGCATTAGCCAGTCCCTGGAGCACTTGGGAGTTAATGGCCTTGCTCAGGGGACCAATGGTGACATCACTCTGCTAACTCTGAGAGGTGAGTTTTCTGATCACAGGCTGGAAGGTGAGCGAGTCCAGTGTGCTTTATTTGCTATTTGACAACTGGAATGCTCTTTTTCAGATATCATATTCCTTTGAGACAAAAACAAACATATATTTGTATTCATATCTTTCTTGGGGAATAAAACATTTCTATAGGCAAAACTTAACCCCTTGACCCCTACCCAACCATAAGCTTAACCATAACTAACCAAACAAAATACAAGACTATATTTTGTTACAATAAAAGAAAAATACAAGATTTTTATTTATTTATATCGCATTCTCAAATCTTTCCAGGGACCTGAAAAATAGTTTTTTTCACATTGTGGGGGACATTTGGTCCCTACAATGTAATATAAACCGAATCCATACACACACACACACACATGCCAAGGACGGGAATGGAACCGACAACCTTCTGATCACCAGCAAAGAAGCCTAACCCGCTAAGCCATACACCATCCCTCAGGGACATGCAGGCACAACTGAGAACAAATAGGAACATGCAGTGACATTTAATTTAAAACATAAAATGTTTTTAATCATACTGAATTCATACTGAAACCTTATGCATCAGAATGAAACCAACAAGAATCTGACAGATATCCAGATTAGTTCACAATCGATTCACACAAAATATTATTAACTTAATTTCATAAGGTAATATCTACTCAACAATGAATCTGTGAATCGGCCCAAGGCAGCCATTGGGTGAGAATGAGATGAGGAACTGTACCAGGCCAGAGATCAGAGGCCAGGGGCTGTGATTTCAGACCAGAGGCCAGAGGCTGTGATTTCAGACCAGAGGTCAGGAGCTGTGATTTCAATCCAGAGGTCAGGAACTATGATTTCCTGAGCTATCCATGCAGTTCACTAACAATAACAATTGCTAAAAGGATGATGGCTGTCACATTGATCATAGCGTTCATCTTCCCAGCCAATCAGAATCCTTTGTCATTTTTACAAAACTAATTTAATGAATGAATAGATTTACATCTAAATGCTTTTCCCACAATGAATGTGACAGGCTTTCTGAATGAATGTGAGAGGTATTCCAGTTAAGGCACAATAATAAAAGCTAATGAGTCTCCCCCGAGCAACTGCCAGGCACTGGCTTCCACATGCGCAGTTACACGTCCCACACGTCCCCACCCCCCACCCCCCATGGTGCCCCCATTCACAGCAGGTTATGCATTCAGATTCTGCATTTAGTGTAGGGTCACAAATACAGGTGCAAAACCCGGCAGCCGTGACACACAAGCATCTGAGCTTGTCTTAGCAGGCGCTAACATCAAAGTTTGATCACTTATACCATGGATACACCGTGGATGAGATGTCAGTTTGCCACAGGGCATAGGGCTGGGCAGAGTCAGAATAGTACGTCACAGGGCACAAGGCTGTGTAGGCCCTGAATGGGATGCGAATCCGAGACAGCGTACATAGCTGACTACACCCTAGATGAAATGCCAGTCTGGTACGGGGTACAGCGCTGGGTACATCCTGGACAGGATGCCACACACTGCAGGTAACTTGAGTACCCAACACTGCAGGTGTGAGACAATAGCCCTCATTGCTGGCCCCCATTCAAAGATTTCTACAAACAGCTCCGTGTGTGTGTGTGTATGTATGGGTTAATAAAGCGCAATCTTTGTAGCCAATAATCCTTGTAATAAGATTGCGTTGGGACACACATGTCGATACAAGCTAATGGGATTGTTGGCTTTTTGGTCTGAAATTTCTAGCCAGCCACATAGTGGGGAGGAGGAAAAGACTTGGGAGTGATGACATCAATTCATCCTGGCCAGATTAAAGGATTAAAGACCTCGGAGCTTCTCTGAAGTCGAAATTGATACACAGCAGATGTAGTGAAGCAGTCATCCTCCTGGGAGTGACAATGAGACCTTCAGCCTGAAGAAGAAATATAAACAGTGAGAGCAGAGGATGCTTAAAACTGGACTCCTCAACTCCTCACGTGCTGTTAGCAGTTCAGCCAAAAGTGCTGTTGGCAGTCTAGCTTATGCAGTGTTAGCAGTCCGACACACAGGTATGTAGTGGTCTAGTCCAAAATGCTGTTAGCAGTCCAGATCATGCGGAATTAGTGGTCCAGCAAAAATCGGTGTTAGAAGTCTCACTAATGTGCCGTTAGTGGACTAGCTTGCGTGGTGTTAGCGGTCTAGCTCATGAGGGTCACTAGTCCAGAACAAAGTGCCATTAGTAGTCTAACTTGTGTGATGTTAGTGGTCCAACCCTCAGGGGTTTAGCGGTCTAGCTTGCATGACATTTGCAGTGCAGCTCATGTGGCATTGGCAGTCCAGGCCAGTGTGGTGTTAGCAGGTTAGCACCCATGGCATTAGCAGCCCAGCTCACAGGGGATGTCACCATGTCACAATTACGCAGTGAGACCTTCACCCTGACCCCTGGTTGCAGTGAGTGACTCTGTGTTCTGTCTTAAATGCAATGTCTTAGCATGACGCTAGTGTGCAGTAAGGCTACTCCACACTTCACCTAGTCTCAGTCATCAATAATAATTCTATTAGTTTGGCCTGGCAGCTCATTCCCCCAGCTGGCTGGAGACGGGGCAGCGCCCCCTCCCTCCCCCGCACATGGTCAGTGGGACGACTGGACAGGGTCTTGCTCCTTAATAATGAGTGCTGACCTCCTGGCCACCTTAACAGCGGCTCAAGCCACTTCTGCCAGGGACCGGGGAGGTGAGGGGGGTTTGGGGCAGGGTGGACACGTCATTAACTGCGTTGGCCTCGTTTGCCAGAGCCCTCGTTAGCTGCAGTGGCAACCTTTCAGGGGCTTCCAGAAGAGGAATGCTAATAAAAATATAGACACGTTTAAGCCATGTGAGGAAGCTTACAGAGAGTCAGCCGCTGAAATGCACGAGACAGGCCTGTTTCTTAGAGGCACTTGCTTAACTCCCCATTTTAAGGGAGCAATCTGCTGGTACGAACGGTCAATGTGTGCATATGCAAAAAGCTCAATGGCAGGGACACAAATTACTGAATGCTGAAAACACCCAGTGCAGGCTGGGGGCCCTCAACAAAGGCTCCAGGGAGCAGGATGGCCAGCAAAGGCCCAAGGAGGGCCTTCTCAGGATTCCCAGCTCTTCTGGGTCCAGGATCCCTTAAATGTTAAAGGTGACCTGTCAATGCGGCTGTGTTAACATGCAGACTGGTGGGAATGAGGGTGCCAAAGGCACAGAGAGGGCCCTTTGGGCCCCTGTCTACATGCTGTAGGAGAGCACAACAGCGGTGTGCATAAATCCCCGTGGTCTGACATCCAGAGCCGCCCTTAGAGGGGTTAAGAGTTTATGTCACCTTAAATAAAACCACAGAGCTGTGTGCACCTATTAGCATATTACTGGATTTATTTTTTCCTGGAAGATCCAAGCAGCCCAGGCTGGTACATAAAACTTTTGATGTGACCTTAGCGCAGTCATTAAAGCTCTCTGTTGTAATAATGCATGGTGGAAGTGTGGAGGACAGGGGAGTATGAGAAGGAACAGGAGAACACATGGGAGCAGTGAGGAGTATAAGAAGAATATAGGGGAGTATAGGTGGGCATAGGGGAGGACAGGGGAGTATAGGGAGTGCAGGGGGAGGACAGGGAGTACTGGGGAGCACCTGGGGAATGCACAGGAGAACAGAGGATTATAGAGAGTACTGGGGCATATCGGGGGATTGCAAGGGAGAAAAGGGAAGTGCAAATGAGTGCATGGGTAGTACAGAAGAGCACAAAGGAGTATAGGGGGAACACTGAGGAGTACAGGTGAGCACAGACAAGAACAGGGGGGTACAGTTGAACACAGAGGAGAAGAGGAGTAGAGGGGAGTGCAACTGAATGCAACAGAATATAAAGCAAGTATAGGGGAGTGCATGTGAGTAGAGGGGAGCATCAGGTCATTTCAGGGGAGTACTGTGGAGCACAGAGGGGAGCATCAGGTCATTTCAGGGGAGTACTGTGGAGCACAGAGGGGAGAATCAGGTCATTTCAGGGGAGTACTGTGGAGCACAGAGGGGAGCATCAGGTCATTTCAGGGGAGTACTGTGGAGTACAGAGGGGAGCATCAGGTCATTTCAGGGGAGTACTGTGGAGCACAGAGGGGAGAATCAGGTCATTTCAGGG
>JAODKE010000020.1:7324856-7336198 GCA_026779605.1 Mormyrus hasselquistii
GGAGCACAGAGGGGAGAATCAGGTCATTTCAGGGGAGTACTGTGGAGCACAGAGGGGAGCATCAGGTCATTTCAGGGTGTACTGTGGAGCACAGAGGGGAGCATCAGGTCATTTCAGGGGAGTACAGTGGAGCACGGGAATAAAGAGGGTCCACGCTGGGCTGTAATCAAGATGGTCTACAGTCATGGCCAGCAGTTTTGAGAGTAACACAAGTAATGTTTTTCAGAAAGTTTGAAGCTGCTTCATTGTTTGCAGATCTTTTTGTCAGATGTTTCTATAGTATACTGAACTATAATTACAAGTATTTCATAAGTGTCAAAGGCACTTAATGTAATTGTGTATTGACAATTAGGTTTATGCAAAGAGTCAATATTTGCAGTGTTAGCCCTTCTTTTTCAAGACCTTTGCAATTCGCCCTGGCATGCTGTCAATCAAATTCTGGGCCAAATCCTGACTGATGGCAGCCCATTCTTGCATAATCAATGTTTGGCATTTGTCAGAATTTGTGGGATTTTGTTTGTCCACCCGCCTCTTGAGGATTGACCACAAGATCTCAATGGAATTAAGGTCTGGGAAGTTTCCTGGCCATGGACCCAAAATGTCAATGTTTTATTCCCTGAGCCACTTAGTTATTACTTTTGCCTTATGGCACGGTGCTCCATCATGCTCATCACTAAATTGTTCTTGGATGGTTGGGTGAAGTTGCTCTTGGAGGATGTTTTGGTACCATTCTTTATTCATGATTGTGTTCTTAGGCAAAATTGTGAGTGAACCCACTCCTTTGGCTGAGGAGAAACTCCACCCATGAATGGTCTCAGGAGGCTTTACTGTTGGCATGACACAGGACTGATGGTAGTGCTCACCTTTTTTTCTCCAGACAATCTTTTTTTCGGATAACCCAAACAATCAGAAAGGGGATTCTTCAGGCAAAATGACTTTACCCCAGTCCTCAGCAGTCCAATCCTTGTACCATTTGCAAAATATCAGTCTTTACCTGATGTGTTTCATGGAGAGACGTGGCTTATTTGCTGCCTTTCTTGACACCAGACCATCCTCAAAAAAGTCTTTGCCTTACTGCACGTGCAAATGCACTCACACCAGCCTGCTGCCATTCCTCAGCAAGCTCTCCACTGGTGGTGCCCCAATCCCACAGCTGAATCAACTTCAGGAGACAGTCCTGAAACCTTCTTCACAACAAATGAACGTCTCTCCTTTAAGTTCTTCATGATCCAATAAATGGTTGATTTAGGTGCAATCTTACTAGCAGCAATATCCTTGCCGTTAAGCCCTTTTTGTGCAAAGCAGTAATTACTGCACATGTTTCCTTTCAGGTAGAATGGCTACCAGAGGAAGAACAATGATTTCAAGCATCACCCTACTTTTAAAGTAACCAGTTTGCTATTCTAACTTAATCAGCCTGACAGAGTGATCTGTCCTCATTAACACTCTCACCTGTGTTAACCAGAGAATCATTGAAATGATGTCAACAGGTCTTTTTGTGGCATGGCTCAAATGCAGTGGAAATGTTTTTTTGGGGGGATTTTGTTCATTTTCATGGCAAAGAAAGACTTTGCAATTAATTGCATTCATCTGATTACTCCTCACAACATTCTGGAGTTTATGCAATTTGCCATAATAGAAGCTGAGGCAGCAGACAGTTCTTTTGAAGGAGTCATGCTCAGGAAATGAAATGGCAAATTGTTATTCCTACTTGAAATAATACCAATTTTATGTTGATTTAATTCTTAGAATAATTAATACACATTACAGCTAATAAATCAGGACCTTGTGTAGTTATAAATATTTGTTCATTTTTTTCACCCCCATCCCCGTTTGTGCTGGCAGCCCTGCAGCCACCGAGGATCCTGGCAGTAAACTGGATACACGATTAAAACAGCATCATCTTTACGTCTGAATTACATACTATCACCCTTCAATTTGGCCCTCACAAGAGTATTCAGCATAGCTGAAAGCAGTGGATGTTTAATGATGTTTTGTGCCTGTAACCCCTGCTACCAACTGAGCTGCCATGGTACCTTTAATATTTATACATATTTAATAGATATTGGCAGCTTTATTTGAACTGAAAATGCCTGCTTTATTCAAGGTTTGTGAGTTAGGAAAAGTGCACGGGCAGCATTAGTCATTCATTCAACAAAAGATATGATTTATCAACAATCCAGAATAATGATATTGTTTCTCTGGATAATCATAAGACACTGTGCTAATAAAATGGTTGCATGCTTTGCATTAAGATATACATTTACCTTTTAGCTTTTTTTCTAGATAGCAAACACCAGTTGTTATTGGGAGGACCTTCCCACCAGTTTAAAATGCTCAGAGGTAACATTTTTCGAGGAGTTGATCTCAAGTGATTAAATTGAAGTGTTTTAAGTGTTTGCTGAGATTGTAAAATAATAAAAAATAAACTTCACCTGCTCATCCGGCTAGTACTGGATAGAAGTCTCTTTATTAGGTACATCTTGCTAGTACCCAATAGGACCCACTTTATTAGGCAAATAGAACTAGTACTGCATAAGAGCCCCTTTATTAGGCATACCTAACTACTACCGGATAGAACTCCCTTTATTAGTCATACATAACTAGTATTGAGTAGGATCTACTTTGTTAGGTACACTTAGCTAGTACCAGGTAGGACCTACTTTATTAGATACACTTAGCTAGTACCAGATAGGAGCGACTTTATTGGGCACACTTAGCTAGGTATGCATGGGAGATACTGAGGGAATGCCCTACACCTTTTAAACAGCTCCCAGGGGAATGGAGTTGTCAAAAATTCCATCCTTCCTGTTAAATTCATGAAGTCCATCTGTGATGTACTACAAATTACGAAGAGAATGTTTTTATTAGACAAATACAATACATCATTTTTCAAGTGTGTGCACAGAGAGTGTCTGTTTACATACCAAGGTAGTACACTAATGACTTAGAGAGCAAAAAAAATATATCCACAGGTTGTAAATCAAGCCAGCCCTTCAAATGCTCTGAAGGCTATAAAACACAGTGACTAGTATTACCCATCATGCTTCTACATTTCATTGAATAACACCAGGCTACAAAACTATCTGAGAATTTTTCATATCCTCACCACATGGACTTGGATTTTGGATTCCTGCGTAGGTTTTATGCTGATTTAGTTTAAGGTCAAAGCCTCCTAGTCCTTTCACTTGGTTCGGGCTCATGTTTCAACTTTCTCTCATTTTTTTTGTACAAACATACAGAAACTCCAGATGAATACACATCTCAGCTGAGCTAACAGACCGCACCTTCTGCCTAACGTGTCACGGTTACCCAAGTGGCTTCCACAGCTGGCCAGAACTGCAGACAGACTAACTCAGTGCTTGCAATGAAATGAGATGTTCAGCATATTTTGTTACAATATGCTGTGTTATGGAAATTCATTTCTAGCCTTGTGTCCAAAAAAATTAACTCTACTTGGAGGGTGGAGGGTCAGGATATGGGAAGGGAACCTCAGCCCCTCTGTGACTGTTTATCTCCATGGTATCAAGACCCAGAGACTGAATGACACAAAGGCAAAAAAGCAAAACGGGAGCAAGGAAACATACAAGATCGCAATGGGTCAAAACAAGAAGGTGAGTACTGGGACTCTTAACCCATTTGTGATATCATAACAAGCAAGGGCCAGCTAGTTCAGCACCCAGGGGAAAGTAACTTGCCTCAAGGGCCTTGCTGATCAAACCAGCAATCCTACAATTACAAGTGTTTTTTCCTAACCCTTTTCCTAACCCTAACTGTCCACGAAAAAAGAGGGTGAACACAGTCCCCCATTACCAGAAATTATGCAGTCTAGATTCCCACATTTGGGGAATTTGCAGGGGTGAGCACAGCTGCAGGCTGCACCCTGGGTGAACCACCTTTGTGATGGTGGTATACAGTAGGAGAAGGAGTATAAGTATTGAGGGGTAACAAGCAGTAAGCATGGCTCATCCGGGCCATGTTAGGGAGGAGACAGGAGGGTCAGACAGGACCTTTCACACAGGAGAATGTGACCACAAACTAGCCAATGGGAATGATTCCTGAAAATAACTTTTGAGATTGACCCCAAGTCATAAGGCTAACAGGACAAGTAAAATACTGCAACTATAGGCTAACTAAGTCTCTAACAGAGTTTTTCCCAACCTGCTCTTTGGGGACCCCCAGACAGCCCATGTCTGTGCTTCTGGAGGCAGGGAGGGAGCAAAAATGTGGGGTCCCCCAAGACCGGGTTGGGAAACACTTATAGTATAGCAAACAATAGCATCCCAAGTACTTCACCTGTGTGAGTAAACATAGTATAACTGAGCACCCACAGATCACTTAGGACCTGTATCATGCCGTCTGGTGACATTTTAGGAAGCATTTTAGGAAGGCAGGCTGCTCTTATTGCAGTACCACTGGAATGCAAATGGTAACTGAGTCAGTCTGGAAATCTCAGGCTTCGGCAAAGCCCAGTGACCAAATGTTTATATCCTCCATGCTCTCCCCAGAATTGCTGCCCCCATTCCTTCCTCCCCAGCCTTTCTTGGCTCTTATTGCCATTTGGAGCAGAGCAGGTCTACATTTCAAAGTCATTCACAGGATTTTTCTTAGCATGAAAGCAGCTCCCCATGCTGAAAGAGATGAATCAGACAGCTTGTTACACACTTCATCATTTAATTCACCTTGCAAACGCAGGGCGGTTCAGCGGCTCTTACTGCCACCTCCTGACTGAAATCCAAAGCTTGCCAGTCAGCTGGAGCACCTGCAAGTGAGACACAGTGGCCCTTTGGAGCTTCCACCGTTTGCACAGACGGGGCCGTGGAAGAGCATGCGGTTACCAAATAGATCTTATCGGTTATCAGCAGGAATACAGAGCCTTTGCCTGGCAGTTTTTCTCACTTTCTGTAGTACAGACCAATAGGAGGGCAGCGAATGGCCTGAACTCTTGTCAGTCACACGCCAAGCTCGGCTCTTCAGAATGCTTAAGGTAAAAATGACTCGCTGCCGTGCAGCTCTCCGGCTCGCTATCTCCTACTCGTCCTTTAGGCTCAAGGTCCGTATTTTATAGGAGGGGGCTGAGAAAAATCCAATCTGCACAGGGAGCCAGGGGTCAAAATGCCACACTTTCAGGATGACACTTAGAAGATAAAGCAGAAAATAAGGGGGGCCTGTCTGCAATCGATAACATATTTTTAGTCTCAAATTAAGCATTTTTCCTACATGTCTTCTCTTTTCTTGCAGAATACAAAGTAATGAGGGTGCGAAGCAGGTGTGACCCCCTCACAGCTCTCACATGGGCGGGGGAGGGGGCGGTCCTATTGGCTACGTTTCCGCTTCCACCCATGACTGGCGTACCGGAAGAGCAGCATGTGACCTGCCACAACCTGAACACAGCAAGCACTGAAAACAGTACACTGAACACTGACATTAACTACAGGAATGGCGGCTGCTCAGTGGACACTCATCTCCTTGGTAAAATGGTAGCAGGTCCAGTTAACCCCCCTCCACTTCTATGATCACGATCACATGTATAAAATGGCATGAAAGCTGAAATCATGTGGCTTCTTAAGGTAGAGTGAGATCAGCTTTTGTTTCACAGCAAAACCTTGGGGGTTACAGAAAAACAAATCTATCAAGGTTGTTCTGTTATAATTTAATCAATCTTGACTCCATCACCAGCCAAAATCAATTCCTTGCTCTTAAAACGGGTGGCTCGGATCAGAAACAGAGCCGGCGGAATGACACAGGGCCCAGCGGATTAGTAAAACAGACCAGAAAGATACAGGTCCGTAACCATTTGGGGAAGAACAGGCCTCTTATTTGTAAATATTAGGCTTGTACAGTATGGGGGGGTCACCTAAAGCAACCCCCGTGAGTAGAATCTACATCTGCCTTCATCCCACTTACCCCCCTGATCCATGGCCCAACCAGCATGGCTGTGTCTGTCCCACATACAATCAGAGGTACGTTTATATTATTAGTGCTGTATAAAATATTAAAGGCAATGCTGCCATCGCAGGCTATCCAGTACTCAGCGTCAGCCTAGAGGCCGATCTGACTTTACCCCCGCTGCCTGCACGTCTAATTCAGAACAGGAGGGCAGGAAACTCTTTCATTTGTAATCTATGTGTAACAACATATCCGGAGCCAATAAGCACAATGGTGGCAAGTCCTGTGTGATATGGGAGTAAATCAGCTGCATTGAGACGTCGCTGGGGGCTACAGTGACACACACTCTCCATGTCAAAGAGACACTTTCCAAGGGCTCTCCTACAGGAACCTGCATGGCCTCCAGCTGCCAAAAGTCTTCTGCCAGGCCCAATGCAAATGTTTGAAACAAGTGTAAAGGGGTAAAATATAATTGTTAATTTCTGGATTTTAGCCAGATGCCAGGAGTCAGCTATCAGGACGGGAGGCGGGTCTGTCCCGCCTGTCACTCAGCATCAGGGCCTTGCCATAAAATAATCAGGAGCACGGTGATGAATGTCCACAGATCACAGCAAAATCGTACTCGCCAGGTCCAGAACGATCAGACCTCCTTTCAGACTGATGCTAAATCACTAAAAATCAGCAATGCCAGAATATCAGCGTCTGTCTCGGCAGAAACAAGATATAAGCTTGTGTCTGCAGTTGTTTCATCGTCAGATGGGAAATCATCTGCTCTGCTTATACAGCCTGTAACAGAAATGATGCATCCATTATGTGGTATCTAATTATTCAGGGGAAGTCCAAATTAAAGCTGGGACGATTCTCCCAGTAGACCACGGCATTCTGTCCCACAGAAGTGTCTCTTGATAAGCAGGACTTAGCATTAATGTTTTTAATAGTGCAGCCTGTGTTATTGCTAGTCTCCCCAAACACATTAATGCATGACCTCTGCCTGCACAGCACTGTCATGCAGGTACCTGTAATTTGTTTGCAAATCAGCTGGGAGACAAATGATGACATTGGGAGGCATTATGTACAGTGTATTTATGTTTTTAAGCCCTGGAGGGCAGCCTCTTCCCCTGTAATAATATCTAAACAAAGAAAATGATGACTTTATTCTGATGTGTCCAGCACGTTAGTCATTAAGAGACCGTAAATTGTCCTCAGAGCAACAGCGGAGCTTCTGCTTGAGTTTTACAAAGCCAGCGTCAAACTATATAGGGACTCTATCACATCCTGTACAGACTGGATTTTTTTTTAATTTCAAAAACAGTTGATTGCTTAAAAGAATTATAGAATTAGCATTGGATTATGTGGTTGTCTTAAATGCATGTAGCCAGCCGGAGTCATATGTGCAATTAGATTGGCCACCATTTAACACGCTTTACTTAAGGCGTGTGATACGAGAAGTTGGGCTTCATGCTCATAAATTGTGACATTATATCTATATCACATCGAAGGGAATATGTCTAATGGCAATGCTCTTCATGCTCTGCCAAATGGAGAGTAATTAAACACTTTATTAAATGTCAATGAACCAAAAGTCCCATTATTGAGGGACAAAATTGTATTAGTGACCCAGTAGTGGAAAAGCATAGGGATGGTGGTTTTCTATGTTTCCCCTCTGTCAGAGTTTTATACATTGCCCCTCTGTCAGGGATGGTGATTTTCTATGTTTCCACTCTGTCAGGGACGGTTTCCTCTCTGTTAGGTATTAATCTCATGTATGCAAAAGGTTAAAAATGTACAGCTCAGCATGTAAGGGGTTAATCTGGAAAAACTGGGAAGCACTGTGAAAATCATGTTCCTTGATTTCTCCAGTGGTTTCAAAACTAAGAGGATGGGGGTGGCTCAGTGCCTTGTATTCTGGACCGTCAACTACCTCAGCAACAGTCCAAAGTATGTAAGAACACTGGACTGTGTGTTTAACACAGTATTGAGCAGTACAGGTGCTCCACAGAGAACTGTCCTGGCTCCATTTCTGTTCAGCCTATAAACTGCAGACTTCTCATACAACATGGACAGCTCTCGGACGAGGCAGCAGTTATCACTGGTGGTGATGAGCATGAATACAGGGGACTCATCAATGACTATGGTGGTGCCAGAAAAATTGCCTCCAGCTCAATGCTAAAAAGACCAAGGAGCAGGTGGTAGACTTTTGCAGGGCAATGCTGCCATCAGTCAGTCCAGTGAGAATCCATGGGATGGAGATTGAGGCAGTCCACCAATCCTATATTATTTATCCACCTAGAAACCTGGGTGTTCATCTCAACAACTGGACTGGGGATCCAACAAGAAGGGCCAGAGCCGACTCTCCCTAAGGTCTTTTGGTGTACAGTTACCAAGTCATTCTGTGATGAAGTGGTGTCATCAGCCATCCTCGGCGTGGTTGTCTGCTGGAACAGTAGCGTTGCTGCACTGCAAAGGAAGAAGCTGCACTAACTGATCAAGGCTGAATCTGTACTGGGGTGCCCTCTGGACACCTTGGTGGTGGTGAGAAGGAGCAGAATGATGGCCAAATTCCAGGTCGTCCTGGATAGCACCTCCTATCCCCTGCATGGGTGCATGCCTGTGTGCCCTAGGAAGCTCCTTCTGCAATATGGTTCTCCACCCATACTGCTCTGCAGAGCAGCTCCATAGATCTTTGCAAAAGCGATCAGCACGGCTCTCTGTGGAGAGATACACGTACAGCAGGACTATAGAGGCAGTTTCAGCCTCCTTGCATTACTGCACTATTATTATTATTATTATTATTATTATTATTATTATTATAAAGATCTTTATAGTAATACTTCATTCTGTTGCTCTTGCTGTGTGCATCTGATCCTGTTTCTGACTACTAGCAGCAAAATTTACCTTCACAAGATTAATCGAGATTTTGGCATGTTAAAAGAGAGCAGTGAGGACGGTTTTATACTGGCTGTCCTGATGTAATGAGAGGGCAAGTAGAAAGGGATGGAGGGGTGTCAGGAGCAAGAGCTCAGCTGGTGAGGGTCAGGTCATTCCCTGGGCTGGCACCGAAGGGACTCAGCATTCCCAAAGAACCTCAGCTAATAGGTTAATGTCATTCCCTTATTAAATGCTGCCAGACACACCGTGGGCTTTACGAGAGCATCCCTAAGAGGTGGTGGTGTGGGCAGACATGTGCCCTCGTATCTGCATGACGACCACACCGTCCAAGCAAAGCATGAAGGCATTGTAGGGAATTCCTTAACAATGACTACCTCTGCTGTGCAATTACACTAATGAATACAGAGGAGAACACAGCTCCAGCACTGAAATGACTCTGGCTGAAAGGTCACTTTCACCAGTGAAGCGATGGAGGGCTTTAATCAGGGGAGATGGGGAGTGAGGATTCATTGCCACTTCCTGACTGTGAGGCAGGGGTGGGGGGGGGGGGGGGGGCTGGCTGCTGACCAAGGAACTTTCCTGGTGCACAGCTGCAGGCCCATAAGGCAGCTGGCGGCTACCAGGGTCCCAAGGGCCTCCCTGAGGGCCCATTGATGATCCGGAGTGAGAACGAGGGAACAAGTCAGAGCCATCCACAAGCCGCTGGGAAGCTGACTGTGGCGACGAGGAAGTTGCAACCATTCAGGAAATGACATCACTGCATCCTATTCTGTCATCAGCGTTTACAAAAGGCACATGGTCCAGAATCCAAATCCAAGAGCATGGAAACAAATCTCATGAGCCTTTAATGATCCCAGCAGAGGCAGGAGTCACTGAGTTGAGACGTGCCAGCCATAAACACTCAATAGGCTTATTTCAACTGTGACACATTCCTTAACTGATTTCCGGCCATAAGACTTTCTCACAAGCTTTCACTTTCACATTCAGAAGCAGCTTTCCAGATAACTCTTGATTTTTTTGAAGTGTTATTTTGTATTTGAACATGTTCAAGAAATTACTGCATCTGGATTGGTGTTAAATTAATGCTCGAACGCCATCGTGTTTACGTGAATTACTGAGGGCCATTCATTCTGTGGCGATGATGCAGAGCAATGGAAGCTGGATGTGAGGCTTGTGCTGCAGTGAACAGCAGCGCCTCCTGGTGTCCAGGTGTGCGGTGAAGCTACTGGAACAAGAAGTCACTGGTCATGCTGCAGTAACAGGAAGGAGCACAGGTTAATGCACCTAGTAGTCATACATATGCAATGGAGTGCATTTAATAATGTCTGAACGGTTTAAATAAGATGCTATGTGGTTTTTGTATTGTCACATCATCCATATGCAGGTATGCAGAAGCACGAAACTAATCTTACAGCTATATCAAACTCATTCCTTTCAATTCAGACTTCAGCAGTTCCGACCTCACATGCGACAAAAGGCAGAGCTATGTGCTCTATTAGGAAAAATATATTGTTATATTCCTTAACAAGCATAAGCAAACGACAGCTGCTGACGCAGAGATGCCCAGTGGCATTTCTGAAAACTTGTGGGTCAAAAATCAGTTCTGAAATGTTGTACACTTTAGATGGAAAATAATCTAATATAAGACTTCAGGGTGTTAGGACCTGGTGTGGGTCATTCTGAAACATTTTTAGAAAGTTTTCAGAGGTTATGATTTATACATCAGAGACTGGTGGCCTGGACTCATTTTAATAGAGGGTGTAAAAAGGTAATTCTGTGATTAAGAAGTTCAGGTGGGTGCTATACTCCATCAATTAAGGCTGCTAGAAATGCAGAGCTCACACTCACAGCCTCCTGGGTTGGAGCAAGTAATTAATGCTGGAACCTGAAGAGGGAAACACCAACGCATCCCATTCTTTATATCAGTCATCAGCTGCATGTGCCATCAGCAAAATCCACACTAAAAATATCAGTGCCCTTCATCGTAAACCTAAATGACCCCAGGCCTCAATAGGCAGCCTACTGAAGTCCTTGGCATAGGAGGATGTGGCGGGGGGGGGGATGGGGTTGTTTTAAAACTCTTTTTGGGAGTGAGACACTGAGACCTCATATAAGTGCTCCCATTCCTTACCTGACTGAGCTCATCACCACGGTACACATAGTTTTGAGGATGGGGTGTCTCATAAAGACAGAGAGGGATGTACCATTACGAGAGAGTTCAGATGAGCCATTGAGAGTTTATGGGATATCCCATTAAAAGAGGGTGTGATTGTCCCATCATGACAGAGTGGAATGTCTCTTCAGGAGAGGGTGGGACGTCCCATTAAATGAGAGAATCATGTCCCTTTAATAGAGAGGGGAATGTCCCATTAAGAGAGGGTGGGATGTCCCATCAAGAGAGGGTGAGATGCCCTATCAATCAGAGGGAGGGATGTCTCATCAAAAGACTGTGGAATCTCCCATTAAGAGAAGGTAGGACACCCCATTAATGAGAGAATGATGTCCCCTAAAGAGAGGGTGGGATGTCCCATCAAGAGAGGGTGAGATGTCCTATCAATCAGAGG
>JAODKE010000020.1:7336298-7355585 GCA_026779605.1 Mormyrus hasselquistii
GATGTCTCATGAAGAGACTGTGGAATCTCCCATCAAGAGAAGGTGGGACGTCCCATTAAATGAGAGAATGATGTCCCCTAAAGAGAGGGTGGGATGTCCCATCAAGAGAGGGTGAGATGTCCTATCAATCAGAGGTTGGGATGTCCCATCAAGAGAGGATGGAATCTCTCTTCAAGTGATGTCCCATTACAGTAAGTGAGAGTGGAATGTCCCATTAAGAGAGGGAGGGATGTCCCATAATGAGAGGGTAGGATGTCTCATCAAGAGATTGTGGAATCTCCCATTAAGAGAAGGTGGGGTGTCCCATTAACAAAGGGCCTGTACATCTCCCCAGCCTTGTTTTTTTTTGGTTCGACAGCTTGTAAAAACTTTAAATCCGAAACAGATCAAAATGAATCAAGAAAACAAATTCATGTGAACTTCTACTTCACTCGTACTTCTGTCTGCGTAACATTTCCATTCCATTCTTTTTTAAAACTGATGAAAATGTGGACAGGTTCTCAAAAGGGACCAAGCTAGAACCAGCCATGCACCAGTTCCGTGTTGATGGAAACAAAGCATCTATACATAACTATAAAGCTTAATGAGTGGTCCTCATTAATATCTTTCAGTAATTCAGTCACCTTTGCCTCAAGCATTTTTAAAATATGAAAGGATTTGGTTCAGCACCATATCCTCAGCATCACTTAGGTGACACAATGATTATCCTGCAGAAGACCCTCCTCATAGCCTGTGATCAGACAGCGCACACCAACCTCTAAAAAGGAGGACACCTGTGTCCAATAGGGAGGACTAAGGCTTTTATGTAGAGTGAATGGCATGAAAAAATAATTGCACGCAGGGCCATTCACGACTTCCACATTTATGCGTGTGCAAGTATGTTTTTTCTGCAATCAAGGGTGGGCAAGAGTAGTGTAATTGTTAACGGGGAGGCGGGTGGGGAGAGGGAAGGAGGAGAATGTTTCCCTCATGTGTGAGAGGTTCTGGTACACTGTCTTCACCCCTCCCCCCCACCATAATATCTAATAAATCCTATGAGATAAGTCAAGCTTTGGTTTTGTCCAATGTGGAGCTCCATAACAGCGAGCCAAATCTGGACAAGATCGAATTATAACAATACACATTATACAGACACAAGGGAAACACCACAAGGGAAATATCCGCATTTGAACATCACTCGAAAGACGAAATGGTAATTGCCTATGAAAACAGGACGTGTCCCCGTCAGCTGGAAACTCCCAGTCGGCTTGAAGTGACAGAAATGGCCAGCCTGCGTTCTGCTGAATTTCAAAAGTTCATTTGCATTAAAAGGTTGCAAACTGCTATAATAAGCAAAAGAGCTTTTGCTGAAAAATGTAATGCGACCGTTATAAAACCAAAAGAACAAATGTGCATTTATAACAGAGGTATGAAAATCAGTGTCTGTGTGTGTGTGTGTGTGTTTGTGTTTGTTGGTTTCCTTGGGAAAACCTCCCTAATTTAACAACACCTGCATACATGCTCTGTAGATCAATATTGCAAGGGCTTAAGACACTTACTCAGTGTGCAAGACAGTATAATAGAATGACACTCAGAATAACACTCTGGAAATTTAACAAACCACAGTGCTTTAACAAACTCTGATTACTAATGCATTGACTCCACAACTCATTATCAATTTTGTGATAGAAATTTTTAGAATCTAATTTCTGTGGCTTTCCCTGATATCGATTATGCATTTCTACAACATAAATAAAAAATAATTTGTTACATAATATAAAAAAGCAAATAATCTGCTGTATGCACTAGTTTATCCTTCAGCTACATGGGTCATTGATCTGATCATCGATTAACACGCCTTTTAATCACAGCATAAGCTCCAGATTACTGGCTTTATTCATCATAACTGAATTTAAATTTTGAAAAGCGAAAGTGCAAGCATTGCAGTTTTAAAGCATATTGATTTTTCAGTTCTGGGGTAGTATAACAGAACATACCAGTGCATATCACAAAAAAAATATCATAAAAAGCATGGAAGACACTCACAAAGATAGCAGCACTTATGGATGTGTGTCTCAATGACCCTCTTGGCTCCCCTGTGTTTTATTTCATGCTCTCGTTGATATACGATTGCCTGCCTCGATAAGTCACTGAGTCTGATAATAGATCACCGTATTCTTTTTTCCATTTCCTCGTTCAGCTCTGACACTCATGACAGACAAGTGACAGGCGTGTTTTCTAACCCTGACGCACTTATATTACCAAGACAAAAGTGGCCCAATACAAATATCCTGCATGCTCTGATACCATTTATCCATTGGCTCACAGGGACACACCTGGGCAGTAGACCTGAAAATGGGTTCTTCATATGCATAGATCATAACATGTCCACATAGTTTTGTAGGGGGCACATAGAGAGTCTACGGTCATGCTGAGGGACTTAGCAACTTGGTCCACAGCGATGGGCTTCAGAGTTGGACAGAAGTAGAATGGTGTCTCTCATGGGTATCCAGATTTGTTTAGACTATGAGAACAGCCGTCTTCTTCATTTCTCACAAGGCTGGAGACCGTGAAGCAGCACTGATTGCGCTAAAACACTCATCGCCTGAAGACAGTCAGTAGCATCAACATCACAGTGGGTCAGTAACTGAATGATAGATCTGGGGAGCACATAGAGGAAGGCAGGTTAAACTCAACCTAAGTTACCAGGCACAGCCAGGCTCTGGCATGGGTAAGGTGACCAAACAGGTAAAATAGCAGGTCCTGTGGTAACAAGAGTGCATGGCACAGTGACAGATTGTCAAAGTGATTACGCTCCCCAGCTGAAGCCACCTCCCAGCCTCTGTGCAATGGATGTAGAAATTCCCTCAACACTGTCAGGAGTGCTGAGTATGACCTGGACCCATCCAAACTGGTGCCGTGGGGAACTGCAGCATCAGGCTGTAATGACTGAGACACCGGCTGTGCAGGCAGGGCTGAGGGAGGCAGCTTGGCTATTTTAGAGGCAAACCCAGCCAAGATCTTAATCTGAAACTCCATTTGCTGAGCATCAGCAAAAGGAAGAGGATCGTGTCCCAGCAATCACTCTGCGAGCCATTCAACTTGCCAAGTGGTCCCTGATTAACACTCTACAAAGACAAGATCCCTGATTTACAGAAGCATGCTAAGATGTACAAATTAGCCACATACCACCATATTGACTCATCTGGCTCCTGTCACTATTGGCAAAGCAGAATTTGGCAAAAAATGTCCCTGGTTGAGCGTGAGCTCAGAGGAGCAACAGTGTTGGCGCAGATGGCATCCTGCCGCTCAGACGGTCTGAAAAGCATGTTATCCGTCTTCAGGCAGGTAGTAAATGAGCATGGCCTGTCTGAGGGTGTGAGCATCACAGTAACCCAGAGAAAGCCAGTTGCTTTGACAGGGGTGCAGGGCACAGGGGGCTCTGAAGGAGGCCAGAGGTAGTAGGAGGGAGGCTCCATCCTTCTCCGCATACATGTCCCGGTAGGTGACACATCACACAGTGAGGTATCTCTCCATGCGAGAGTCCCCCGCTGAAACTCATGCCACCTGAAAGCGTAACTCGTACGTATAGGAGTATAGATTAACATATGTGTGCATTTTCATGAGTGCATATGCGTTGGAAAAGAACTGAGGACAGTGTCCCTCTGGTCCAGGCCTTAGGGCTCAGCTCCAATTCCGGAGCCTGGGAACCTGCCAGCTCCGTGGAAGGTTCTGCTGCCATTGTTGCCATGGGTTCCTGTCACCCCGAGGTCTCTCCAAATACATGACTTCATATAATTTCATCTGTTTCTCTCACACACTGTTCATTTCTCCCTTACAGCACGAGGGATTCTGTGTTGGAGCTCCTGATGGTGGGCAGTTCCCTGCCTGCCCACCCAGCCTGACTACACATCTACCGTCCTCACCTCCTTACTGCTGGACCACACCACCCATCCATCCTGCCAAAGGAAGCAGCTTCCTCACCTGCCTGTTCCGACATCAGCTGGGCCGTCCGCATTTATACCTCGACTACACACAAATTTACTTTATAAAATGGGAATTTGCTATTTTGCACTTCCTTTCCCCTGGAGGATGGGCTCCCCCTTTGAGTCTGGTTCCTCCCAAGGTTTCATACTACTCTAGGGAGTTTTTCTTTGTCACCTCTGGCTTACTCTCTGAGAGCTTTGGGTAAGGGTAATGTTAAGCACTTTGAGACAATGTAATGTTGTGAAAATAATCTATATGAAAATAATTTGATTGACTAATTGATTGATTGACATGACAAACTGACATTACACTGTAATTAAACCCACAGAAGGCCAAACAGCCAAAATCTTCTAGCTACCAAAGCAGACAAAAAAAGAAAATCAACAAAACGGGAGTATGAGATGGTGCTCCAAAATTTATAAAAACAATTAATTATTCAAAAACAATCCATGTGCCACCAGCAGCATTTCAATAAAACTTTTGTTTTATTGAAAGAATTCGTTTTATAATGATACTAGACCAGCTGAATGCGACGTGGTCTAGAAGATGGAGGTGCAAATGTTCCATTGTGATGCTTTGCACTTAACATCCACAGCTAACTTTCATCTGTTGTGTCCGCTGTACAGACAGACAAAAAATACCAACGGAAGTATTGAACTATTATCTAACCGTCCATCCAACCATTAATGATGATTGTATTGGGCCGTCCTGCTGTGCGTAGGGGTGCTGAAGGAGCACAGGTACTTTGTGGGCGATACAGGGGGCCCAGCATTGAACAGCGCCCCCAAAATACTACCATTGCCCCCCACCCCCGATGGGGGATGTATTTCTGTAGATTGATAATACCAGGCCAGGCAGTGGGGCCAAGGCTGCATTTTGTCAGGGGCCCCATAATTTTGGTCCACGCCACCGACTCTGTGCCCTTTGGCATCTCTGCATGCTGAGGCTTTGCTCACTCTGCTTCACCGTAAACACAGAAGTGCATTTCTACACGTTGGCCAAACTTGTTTCTATCACTTATTCAATATTGTTTGTGTCTAGGCAGAGACAAAATAATCATGAAAATAGTCATTAAATCATAAAAATATTAATGAATAGCAACCTTTCTAAAATGAGGAATTCATCAATGTTTTCCGTGTCAGACACCATTTTGTGCAACCTCACGGAAGAGACCCTCCAAACATGGCGTCAGACAAATGCTCACACACTGCACAGACCAGAGGGGGCACTATTCACCCTTGCTGTCCAAGCACATCAAACTGTGGTTTCATAAAGGTATCACAGGCCTAAAACAGAGACCAGTTCTTAGGGGGGAGCATGTTGGAAGGAGAACAGACCCCCACCCACCAGATCGGGAAACGGAACAAACAGATGGAAGAGGAGGGACCTTCCCAAATGTCCTAGATTCAAATTCAAAGGACCAACATTTTTAAAGCGAAAAGGCAGCATTTGCAGAGGTCAGTACAGGTGCACAGGCTGATGGGTAAGACGACACACAGACCTTTCTATGGATGATTACAGCCATCTCTGCAGCGACCGCTCTGGGGGCGGCCGTAATGCAATTATAAACATGGGCTTCCAATTCAATCTAATTAAGAGATATGAGATGAAGCGACGCTCCTTCCTGTTCAATAAGACAGTAAGACACGGCACTGACCCATTTCACAGCCACCAAGCCGCCTTTAATGGAAGCGGCTGTGTGGAACAGCCCAATAATGCAGTACTTTAATCTGCTGGACCCTCACCTCTGCCACTGGACCCCAACGGGAACGCACTTAAGTGATCAAGAGCCTCTCCCCCCCAGCCACCGCCGGGAAATGGACCCACAGCTCGCTGCCGTATCCCTGGCATGTGGATTAATGGGGGGGGGAGAGGGGTTACAGGTCCAGGACGCTTCCATAGAGGGTCGTTCTCCACCCAACAGGCGAGAATTGGGGCAGGTGGGTGCCACGCATCACTGTAGTGTTACTGTTCATGACAAACTCAAAGGGTATAAAACAGGAAGCGGCTCTTCAAAATGGCACCTAACACAGAGTGAAAATCATGCAAGGGGTTTTTTCTGTGTAGTCTTTGTCTGGCTGCTACATTTCATGATGTGCTGAAATCCCGTTTCCATGCGTGACTCCAGCTCGTGAGCAATGCCGGAAAATAGGTTAATGTCCCAGCTCATTCCACAGATTACACAGAGCTTGCCTTTGAGAGCCGAGAGGAGCAGAAACTTGGTGACCTTACCCTGACCAGACCACACGGAAATTCGTCATCAGCTTTTACGGCTGTATTTTATCATATACTTTTTAAAGAAAGGAAAGTGCCGGAAAAATGGCCGAGGCGGCGGCGGCCCATTCATCATCCTGTCACTCTTCTGACAACCGTTCATAAATACGGCCCAATCTCCACTCCACCTGCTCGAGTTCCCTATTCAGCCTTCCAGCGCTTCCCTAATTACACCCCTTTCTCTCACTCTGAGTCCTGCACGCACCCCAGCACCTTATCTCCCTCCCCCCCAATAAAAAGCTATGAAGGAGCCCCCAAACCCAAGCGAAGACCCTTAAACTCTTATATACACGCTGAGCGATTAACAAGGATCTGGCCTCTCCCACAGAACAGCCAAAGTGCTTGTTCAGCAAACAGCGGCAGAATATGCAATTTCCTCAAGTTAAGGCTCCAGTAAATTGATTTTTTTTTGCTTTGCCTGACACCGTTCCTTCTGAAAGGAGGCCAGATTATCTACTGGTCTTTCTTCTCCTTCACCAAGATCATCACAAGTCAAACGCAGAAGTCTAGGCCAGGAGGAGGGATGACAAATGAGGGCTTTTCTCACCTCTCTATTCTCCATTACCTCAGTTATCCCTAAAGTGGCAGACTAAAGAGTCAGATCTGCAGAAAACATTTATTTTTATCATATAGACATTTGTACTTTCTACACTATGCCTGGTCTTCTCAGTGCAATCCAGATCAATGTGACTGTCCTGAGGAAATGGCTCAAGAAAGCGAGATTGGGGGGAGGTTGAAATTCGATCCTACATATGCCAATCGCATTAATGACGAGGGGGGGTCAAAGTTATTTAAACACTTGCTGGACTTGCCAGTGTGAAATCTGGGAAACAGCTAGGATGGGAATGGAACATCGGGACGGGAAAAACAGTCAGAGGCGGAAATGACATCCGGGATGGGAATGAGAGGACGGGAATAACAGCTGAGGGAGGGAATGACATCTGGGCCAGGAATGACAGCCAGATCGGGAATAAAACATTGCGATGGGAATGTCGGTGAGAGGAGGCAATGACAGCTGGCACAGGAATGACAGCCAGATCAGGAATGGAACATTGCGATGGGAATGTCGGTGAGAGGAGGCAATGACAGCTGGCACAGGAATGACAGCCAGATCGGGAATGGAACATTGCGATGGGAATGTCGGTGAGAGGAGGCAATGACAGCTGGCACAGGAATGACAGCCAGATCGGGAATGGAACATTGCGATGGGAATGTCGGTGAGAGGAGGCGATGACAGCTGGCACAGGAATGACAGCCTAGTCTGCAATAGCAGCAAGTACAGGATTGACGGACAGGACAGAAATGACAACTGGGCCGGGAATGATAGCCAGAATGGGAGTGACAGTGAAGGCAAGACTAAGAAACGTGTATCAAATCAGGCCTATGCATTTATTGAGCTGTTGCTACAGTATTCTGTGGTATAAATTATCTAACGTTATTTGCACTGTAACCATGTAATGTCATATATTAATAATTGTTGCTGTTTATTAAACTCTGAGGGTCTTTTTCACTGTTTAATTTTAATGAGTCAGCACCTTTTTCCGTTATCAATTTACATACTCAATATATGGATGTGTATAAATTCTCCATCCATCCATCCATCTTTCAACCATTTCACTCAGACATGGCCGTGGAGGGTCTGGAGGCAACACAGGGCACAAGGCCAGGGGACAGTATACTAACTGAATTATCTAAAGTGTATATTTCACTCAGAATTACAATTACTATAATTACTGGAACCAAATAAGTAAAGTACCACTGCAATGTGATGTAAAGATGATTAAGTTAAAAATATTAAGTGTGAGTATGTGTGCGTGTGTATGTGTGATTAGGTTTATATTTGGTCTCCACAATGTAATAAAAATCTGTAATTTTCACATTGTGGGAGCCATTTTTCAGGTCCGCAAAAACTCTGTGAATGCAATCAAAAAAGCGAAAATGCCAAAAGTCTTGTATTTGGTTTGGTTACTTATGGTTAAAGTTACGGCTGGATAGGGGTTACGGTCGTCATGTTGGGATTAGAGTTTTCCCCAAAGTAACGAATGGAGACTCCCCACAAAGATGTGTGTGTGTGGTGGTGCTGGAGGTTGGGGTGTGTATGAGGTACCCTGAGTCTGGGGTCTGGCAGATTCTGGGAATTGCAATCTCTGTCTCTTAGTGTAATGCTTCAAATTCTACATCCCCTTTTAACATTTATATCATTATAAGCCAAGAAAAGCCTATTCATCAGTTTAATTTCTCATCTTCTCCTACAACAGTACAATTAAGGAGATAGCAGATTAGCATCAGAAACTGATACAGATTGAAGTGATGTGGCTCTCTTTCCTGGTGCTAAGAGAACTCTCCCCGATTTGTTTAGTCATTTCAGACCCATTTGGGGATCATGTGGCCCCACAATAGACATGCTGCGTTTCCCAGCAGTAACTGTATCCATTTTAAAATCACTCACTAATATTGCAGAGCCAAGAAATAATACAGGCCCAACACTGGAGTGTGAATGTAAATGTAGGTCACTCTCCAGGTTAGCCCAGGGATCTCTGATTGAATGTGAATCCCGTTAGAATGCAAAAATGTAGAAATTGAGAGGAGGTGTTTTTGAAGGTGTTTTACCGCCTTGCAGGAGATGAGAATAAAGGTAGTTAAAGAACCTGGGGTCCAGCTTTGGAATGACTTAAATATCTCCGACGTCAGCATTATGTAAACTTTCCTGAATAATGTGCACTTTCAAGTCTTCTCCTTCATAATGACTTTCCTCTAAGTGAAACAAAAAATAGCAATTTAAGGCCTTTGTAAGAGAATGATATGTTTGTAGGAAGAGTTGTAGGCAGGATTTAAATTAAGCTCCCGAATTTACATATAACAGGATGGATTTTATTTTATTCTGGGGTGTTTATAGTCCTTAGGAAATTAGACATGTTTTCCCTGGGAAATCTACAATACTAACAATATCTCCAAACAGCTATGTCTGATTTCCATGTGAGAGAGTTTTTATATCCTTTGATCTCTTATTGATTTTAAAGCTTCATGTCTATTTGAATTTACATCCATGACAGTGAAGAAGCATCATTTCATTTATCGCCATACCTTTTGTTTATGTGCATCGTGGCACATTTTACTGATACTGTAAAAACACCAGAAAATTTCTAAGCACAACTTCTGCAGTGACCCTTTTAACAACTCCTTTGTCATCTGCCAAACCCCTCTTTCTATGGCAGACATATAAATCTGGAACATACTACCTATTATTGATAAACCTGATGAAAATTTGTCGCTCTAAAGTGATTATTACTATTGGAGTGCCCTGGGGAAAAAAAACAATGTGAAACAGGCCTTACAGCAGTTTAAAGGGAGGAGAGACTAAATAATCATGCTGCAGAGAGGTAGAGCCAGGGCTGGCTTAATTTTTTAATATTACTTCTGCACTATCCTTTGAAGGAAAGAACAAAATACCCTTTTAGTGAGATCACTAATTAAGATGACCAATTAAAATGGTTAACAACTGCATGTTTTCATTGGGGCTAAAATTAAATTTCTCCCTATGACATGTCACTTTGGCAATATTTACGGATGACAGAACACTGTATTGGGTTATTTTGGGCCTCAGAATAATCCTTCCCTTTAAATATGATCGTCATAAGAGGCACTCGTTCAGCTGCAGAGCCTTAGGAAATGTGCGAAAGGGCAGATGGGGTCCATTGAGATCATGAATGGGCCAGTGTGCAGACTCTACCCAGCAGTATGCTGCTCCCAGCCACAGAGGAGTTCCAACATGGTTAATGACTCACTTTCTGCTTGTGAGCTTGAATTCCAGCCAAGCTGACTAAGGAATCGCTTGTGTTTGAATTTAAAAAATTCAAAATGTGTCATCTACAAAATAACCATCTGTACTTTATTTCCGCAGAGATCCGTTTATATATCCCAGTTTTGTTGTTAAAATGCAACAAGATTTCCAGCTTCGGAAATCCAGAAATCCACTCTTCTCCATTTATGGGATAGCGGCGGTGATGCCAATATTCCAGATTATTCTTAGAGTCTCAGCACAGCAGCCTTGCAGTAGGTGACCGCCACGCTCTCTGATCCCAAATGTGTGACTGTATCACTGAGGGCACAGAGGACTTAATGGAGCGATTCTGTAAATCGCCAGAGTGGTGAAGTGACTTTTCTGTAGGTCAGGACAGCAGCAAATCAGAGGCTGTCAATGAAAGCTCACTTGACAGGAAATAAATGATGCCTTGTAAACAAATTGCATTATTGCTTTAATTCATACGAGCTAATTAGATTTGTCAGGATGGAAATGTGAATGTCAGGGAATGGAGTCTATCGGACACAGAGGTTCAGGATAAATCCGTATAGACGGAGGGAGTTGATGTCTCTGTCTATGCCGTACCTGTAACCAGATTATATGTCTCTATTATAACTGAGGATAATGCGCTCTGCACCGAAGCTCATCAACATTTTCTTAACGTTCTGCACATAAATTGAATAACCATTTAAAATCAAGTTTGTCTACCATTTCGGTTTGACTTTTCCTGCTGTAATGCAGACAGGGGCAGGTCAAGATGCAAAACAGACGCATTCTAAGACAGGACATGTTTAGCTGCCAGCAGAGGGCAGCACTGAGGCTTTATCTCAAAGCAGTGCCTCTTATAAGAGGTCAAGCAGCTTCCTGTAAAACAGAACCATAGTAGATCAAAATCGTAATCTTCTGTGGTTAAAAAACCATTTGCGAAATAATGTGATAATAGGTAACATTAGCAGATTTTTCCATATGAGCAGAAGCTGCTTAGATCACGGGGTACCAGAAATGGGACAGAAACCATGGTTAAAAAAAGATTTCAAATAACAGTGATAATAAAAAAAGTATATCATGGTCATGGTCTTGAACGCAGCAGACAAATCAAGGAGGACGATCAGCAAGTCATTTGTGACTCTAATCACAGCTGTTTCTGTGCTATGGGTAGAGCGAGAACTAGACTGAATTTTTTCAAATAGGTTGTTGTATTTGAGGTGATCCTGAATATAGATGGCAACTACTTTCTCCAGTACTATAGATGGCGCCTAGTGCGCATTACCCATAATTCACCAGCCATATCCTCATTAAGTTATAGGCTTAAATGCTTTAAAGCATGAAATTACCTATATCACAGATTAACCTGGTTTTCAAATGAATGATCCATACCAAGCAGTGGGGTGTAGATTATGAAAATAATAGCGTGCATTGAAATGTGCCTGTGCTTAAGTACAGTATGAAAGGTGTGCGCGTGTCTCAGTGATGGGATAAGGCTGAGCTTTTTCCTCACTGTCCCCACGTCCATCCCCAGTGCTGTTGAACAATCCCCTACTCTCCAGGCTGTCAGACACATTGCAGCACATTGCTGTAGTTAATCCTGGGCTTGCGGCTGTTTTTGGAAAGACTCACATTCACAGCTAGAGTGAATTAAAGGGTAATTGCCGCTCTTCCATGTGCAGTTTGATTTTTGAGCACCCATCCGATCCAATACGCGTTGTCAGAACTCTACTCTTTCAAATAGAGAGAATTAGGAAAGTTTGGCCCAAATTAAAACTGTCCCCTCCTCCATCTGCCCAAGTGGATAAGGATGCCCATGGCATTGCTGGGGGCCACTTTACCTTTGACTTATGAAATGGCTGCTTTGGAGAGTTTGGCCACCTCAATGACGGGGTCATAACTGCTGCCCCCAAAAAAGCCGTCAGGACATTCATAGCTTCTTCTGGGCAATTACTGTACAGTGGAAGGTGGGAAGGCATGAACTCACCAAGGAACAACAGCGACAAAATGAACACCAATCAGAGGCGTTCTTCCCTGTGCACAACCAATCATTATAAGGAGTATCATTTTCACTTAATTGGATTTGATGATGCCTTAATTGATTTGTGGGATATGCATTCAGGAGTCAATTTCAATTCTCTTACAACATTTAATTGCTTAATTGGTTGTGTGCAGGGTGACCCTAATTAGCAGCTACACCTCTTTGATCTTGGGGGTAAATGCAGATGCATGACAGCCAGATTCCTGTTCATGCTGGATTATTGGTTTCTGGCTCAGAGAGTCTCTGATTAGCATTCAGAGGGTAGTTTTTTATAATGTGCAAAATAATGACATGATGTTTTAATTATCATTTGTACAAGTACATTGTAATGTGTTCATTTTCATAAATCCCCTTTTTCACCCATCCCGTCAGAGGCAGAGGGTGCTAATGCACTATGCTAATACCACACCCCCATATGGGGATATCGTTGGGTTTGAACCCTGAACCTCCAATTAAGTAGCCAGCACCTTGCCCACAGTCAATGTGTCGCTATGGTAACAGACAGCTGGCCCACGCTACCTGGGACATGCTTCAGGGGCCCACTGACTCTGAGCAGGAAAAGTATTTGGAAGGTGGGGGTGGCAGCGTGCTACTGCAGGGAGAAGCAGCCAGGAAGCACTGTGGAGGCAGGTCAGCTAGGAGCAGGGCTGCCTGCAGACAGGCACTGCATGGGGCAGCACATTCGGGGGCCTTCACTCTCCAGAAGGCAGGCCCAGTGCCACCATTCACTGATGGATGGTTCTCATTGGCCTTCCTTTTGATTGAGACCCATTTGTTGTTTCCATAGTATTATTATATCAATTATGATTAAAGGTCAGTTTAAAGTTTTAAGATGTGTATCAAACGATGTGTATAATGAGAAAGAAGGTGGATGTAAAAATGTGTCTGAAGCATTAATCACATCCTCAGCTATCGGGCAACCATATGGCTGAGCAGCATGTGATCCCAGTAAAGCTGCTGATTCTCAGTCACTGGAGGCCGTTACTAGGAATTCCTGCATCTCTTCATCTCACCTTTGTGTTGAAACCAGAAAAGCGCACTGGGCCAGAATCTTTTTTTCGTTTTGTTGAAAACACTGCAAATTTGAGAAATGAGTGGGAAGTTTTGTTAGCAGCTCTGGGAAGGGAACTTCAGCAAAGGGACCATGAATCCAGCTCTAACCACCTCAGAGAGAACATCTGCAAACATCTCTGAAGTCATCAGTACTGGGAAACTCCCACCTACTACGCACCTACTTTGCACGTTTACACTGCACACATGCACAAAATCAAACATAGTTTATATACTATACACACACACACACACACACACACATTTTTGTGTAGCAGCATGGGGGTGCAAGGGAAACAGTATTTTAACACGCCGTGTGCTTGAACTTGAGTGTGTTGACAATAACGAACTTTTGAATCTTATCAATCAGCACTAATGGTTACTGTTTATCAAAGTAAAGGGCTTTTCCCCTTGTAATAATGAAAAGCATCCATATTACCTGAAGTGCAGCATTTGCTCTTTTAAATCACCTTTCTGTCTTCATCCCTACATGCCTGCAGTGCTGTTCTATCTTAGCTCGGTGCTTCTTTACAGTCCCTGAATGATATTATGCTGCACTGAGCATTCATTGGAAGGTCAACCTAGCAGCATTTACACCTAGTTGACTCCTTAACAGCTGAACGTTTGAAATGTGCTATTTAGAATTAAATGATCAGTGGTCATTGTTAACACACCACAGCACAGCAACAAAATGTGTCTTCTGCGTTTAACCCATATGTGACTTTGGTGACATAACAGGGGGGAGCTGGGTTGCTCAAGGACCCACAGACATGCTGAGGCTGGGTTTGAACCTGCGACCTTGTGATTACAGGCACATACAGCAGGCTTAGCCCACTGAGCCACATGCTGCCCCATAGTTCCATCACTTGTAAGTCTCTTTTGACAAAAGTGTCTGCTAAATACATAAAATGTAAATATATTCTTTATTTCTTTTTAGTTTTTTTTTTCCCATTAGAAGCTCCGCCTTCAGCTCAGCCCACACCCTTCGGACAGGACTGCATAAATTGTGGGAGGTGGCAGTGACTGGAATTTGGTTTTGCATGCACAGCACCATCCATAATGTTTGAGACACATTTTTCCTAGATTTTCCCCTCAGTTTACCCACAGTTTAAAATTCAGACAATTCTAATGTGATTATAGTGCACAATCCAGACTTTAATTTATGGTTATTTGCATACATTTTGGTTTCACCATGTAGAAATTACGCTTTTTATACATAGTTCCCCTCATTGCAGGGCACCATGATGTCTGAGACACTTCACGACTGTTTGTGATAACTCTGGTGTGTTTCATTGCTTCACTAGCAAACTTACGACATACCTTTTTAATCTGGCTTTTGCTTCAGTTCTAGTGTTTTACAAAACTTTTTTTTAATCTGTCAGTTTATCTATATATGTGAATTTTATTTATTACTTATGAATGAATGTTACATTTACATAGCACTTTTTCAAACACCCAAAGCACTTTACAGAACCACCACCCCTGTGTAACCCCACCTGGATGATGTGGTGGCAGCAATTCTGCACCAGTACGTTCACCACACAGTAGATAAGCTGGTGAAGGGGCAAGATATATCATATTTGTTTATCTGTCATAACTTCAGCTTTTCTTTTTCATTACCTCACCATTGATAACTTTACTCACTATATTTTAACCTGCCTCTGGGGTTTCTGTCACACCCTGCTCGTTCGATCCATCCTGTGTGCCATGCTCCCCTTGTGTGGATTCCCTGTGTTTACCAGCTGTCTCGAGTTGTTTTCATTAGTTTGGCGTATTTGAGCCCACGTCATAGTATGTTTCCCAAGTCCTGTCATTGTATTGTCAATGCAGTTACCCATTCACCCTATGTACCTCTCCGTCTCCCTATTAAATCCCTTTTTCCCCAATCACTCATCGTTTTCTCCTGCTTCCTCGATCAGAGCTTGCATGGTTATGACAGTTTCCTCATGCAAAGTTGTGAGATCCATGATAACTTTTCCTTAGTTCCTGTTTTTATGGCCAGGTCCTGTTTATATTGTCGCGTCTATTCTTTTATCATTTACTTATTTATTTTTGAAGTTATTTATAATTGCCTTCATGTCCCTTTATTTTACATAGATTGGGTTAGGGTGTTAGTAGGAGTGGGTTGATATTTTGCATTATGTAAAGCACTTTGTGTTGCATTGTGTTTGTATGAAAAGTGCAATATAAATAAAGTTTTATTGATTGCTTTATTAGTGCAGGGATAAGATACCTAGGCTTGCTTCTATCGTTTGTAGTTGCCATTGGTAAGAGCTGTACCAATGAAAGTCAAAGAAACTGTTATGATGCTGAAAAACAAAAATAATATCAGTATAGATGTCAGTCAAACATTAGGATTACCAAAATCACCTGCCTGGAATACCAATAAAAAGGAAGAATGCACTGGTGATCAAAAAGAGACTGGAAGGCCAAAGAAGACCTCCACTGCTGATCCTCACTATGGTAAAGAAAAATCCCCAAACGCCTGTCCAGCAGATCAGAAACAGTATTCAGAAGGCAGGTGTGTTTTTGTCAGAGACTAATATCTGTAGAAGACTTCATGAACAGAAATACAAAGGCCACACCGCAAGATGCAAACCACTAGATAACCACAAAAACAGGATGGCCAGATTAGATAAACCTAAAACAGACTGGAAATGGTCTTATGTGAAGGTAAGAGGAAAGTGTGGAAAAGAAAATGAACTGCCAAAGCAAACTGGCTCATCCGGTGATGGGGGTGTTATGGTTTGGGCATGTATGGCTGCCACAGGTACTGGCACAGTCATCTTCATGGAAGTTGCACTATGAATTGTGAGGTGTATAGAAACATCCTTTCTGCTAAAATTCCAATAAATGCCTCCAAACTCATCGGACGGTGCTTCATCCTGCAACAAGATAATGATCCCAAACATACTGCTAAAGCTAAAAAAGCTAAAAAATGTAAAATTCTTGAATGGCCAAGCCAGTCACCTGATTTAATGAGCATGGTGAAAAAGACGCTTACAGGGGGAAGCCCCCAAAACAAGCAGGAGCTCAAGGTGGCTGCAGCTGAGGCCTTGCAGAGCATCAAAAGAAAAGATGCTCAGCACCTGGTGATGTATATAAATCACAGACTTCAAGTAGTCATTGCAGGCAAGGAATATGCAACTAAACATGACTGCTTTAATATACCTACCATTGCTATGTCCCAAACATTATGGTGCCCGAAAATGAGGGAGACTCTATCTTATCTGGTGAAACTAAGATATTTACAAAGAACTTTATATTGAAGTCTGGAATGTGAACTTTAATCACATCTGTATTGTTTGATTTGAAATTTTAAACTGTGGAGCAGAGGGGAAAAATCAAGGAAAAATGTGTCTTTGTCCCAAACCTTATGGAGTGACCCATAAGGTAACATGAAGCATTATACGCAGATTTTATATTTTTATTTTATCATGTTATATTTTTATTTTTCAAAACACAGCTATTGTGTTCTGGCACTACAATTATATTTAATTACATTTAAAAAACAACCATATTTGCACTTTTTAACACATCTAATCTCTCACTTTAATCCATCCATCCAGCATACTTGTTCCATACCTGCTTGTCCAGAGGCCAGGGACTCATAGATGTGATGTCACCTAATATGTCCAGATTTTGAGTATTTCATCTTAATTCATTCTAGCTGCTGTCACTGAATGCTGCTGTTTTTTGGATTGTCCTGTCAATCTGAATCCTTCATATCACTTTGCCTGCCTCTGTCTCCCTGGTTCCAAGCTCCCCGAGATACAAGTCAAAGCACAGAACAGCACCTACCAGCGTCTCATCAGAATCTGCCTCACCATGGCAGTAGTGCACAGATGATCACTCCATAGGTCATTACATGCGACATTACATAACTCATCATGATACGATATTAATGGCCAACTGATCCCCCCCCGTAATGAGCCGACGCGATTAACTTTAACTTCAAGCGATATGTACAGATAATTATAAATGACAAGTATGTATCCAGTGCAGACCAGGGAGCAGTGCAGTGTAGAACAGGGGGCAGTGCAGTGTAGAACAGGGGGCAGTGCAGTGTAGAACAGGGGGCAGTGCAGTGTAGAACAGAGGGCAGTGCAGTGTAGAACAGGGGGCAGTGCAGTGGTCAGTGGTTAGCACCTCTGAGACCCGGGCTTGGGTGTCCACCATGGCTCCATGTGTGTGGAGTTTGCAGGTTCTCCCCATGTTGCTGTAGATGGATGGATGGATGGTTGGTTTAGAACAGGCAGCCCCTGGCTCATTTATTGGCAGTTTCTGACTAAATGGTTCCCTTGTCTATCCTACAATGATAGGACATAAGATTAATGCATTAAGAATAGAATTTGTTTGAGTGGTTAAAAGAGAATGCAGACCATAATTATTGCTGCATGTGGCCAAATCCAGGGGAATCTCCAGTTAAAAAGATTGTGTCCAAAGAAAAGCCTGTTAGAGGCCGTGCTGTTGGGATGGCGAGATGAGCCCAGCAGGCTGCCCCTGTAGTGCATCGAAGGTACAGCGGTTACCTGGGTGCCTGATCGATCAATTGGCCGATCGACAGGTGATCAGGCCCTGGGAGCTAGGAGGATGCTGCTTTCTCATGATGGGGATCAATTGCTTTCATTTCTAACGGTGAAGAGAATTGAGCTTATTATGCAGGCAGGGTGATGTGGGGATCTCACCCTGCACCTCCACTGCCCTGCCGAGGGGCCTCTGGGAAGGGGGGGGGGGGGTGCTCTTTGATGGATCTGTCACTTCTGCCTCTGACAGACGCAGCACCTAAATAAGCACATTTAATAAGGCACCCATAATTTCACAACCACATACCCAGCTGTTTTGTTCTTTACTCTCTGCGACAATACATTTACTTAAATAAATCGTCGCATTTCATGCACTTCCATGAATATTTTTTACGCTGAAAAACATACCTAAAAATAACTCAACTGAAAATTATTTTCTGCTCTCTCCTAAGCACACGATGGACTTCCAACCAAATATGTACAGCACTAGAAGGGGAGTGAAAATGTGAACTTTTTGTTCAACCGCCTGCTGAATCTGTAATTACAACAACATGATGCCGTAACTTGACGTTTAATCGAGACCCAGCGGCTCTGACTGTGTTGACGTTAGCTATCACAGTCCATACTCAGTATCTGCTCACTCTGACGTCTTACACTCAAACTGGTGTAAGTTCCATTATTTGTAACCCTCCAGTTACAGCTCCCTGGTGTGTGAGTATGAGTATGTGAGTGTGAGTTTGTGCCTGGTCCAGGAAGGTTTCTGTAAGTCAGTAATCAATGCAGACGAGATCCCAGTTAAAACAGGAGAAGGGGCACTATGTTTAAGACTAGGAAAAAAGTCCTAATTGTCCAATCTACACTGTTTTTCATTGGTGTATGAAGAATAATTAATGGTGAAATGTTAATTAAACAGCCAGAGTAATTAATTGGAGGATGTAATTAGGATCAAGTGGTTGAATTATTAGGACGGAAGTGGTCCGGGAGACTTGACACACTGCCCTTCATGAATCCTGTGAGCATGTTAATCACTTTAGGGAAGGAGATAATACAAAGCATTCAGTTGGGAAACGTGCTCTGGTGTGAAGCAAAACTGGTTCATATTTTTAGGCACGTCTTACCTAAAAAACCAACACGCACTATGGAAAGCTATACCGCACACACAATAATGTCAAGTATGGGGCAACAATGACAGGTGGCTGTTGTTAATGACCCAATAACCACAGTGGTGCCTCACACCAGCCGTGCAGAGAAACATCTCAGGCTGGTCATCCGGGGCCAAGAGTGGGAGAAGCGAAAAAATGGTGACCTCCAGCTGCCCAGCAGATCTAAAACTAAATAAACTGTAGAAGCACTGAATGTTTCAGCCAAGAAATGAGTGGAAATGTTCAATGATTTCAATTTCAATGAAACTGCTTGTCCTATACAGGGTGACAGAGGGCCTGGAGCCTATAAGTACAAGGCAAGAAACAACCCAGGATGAGGCACCAACCCATTGCAGAGCACAGTCACACACAGACACACACACACCATTCACTCACAGACACACACACCATTCACTCACACAGACACACACACCATTCACTCACACAGGCACACACACCATTCACTCACACAGGCACACACACCATTCACTCACACAGGCA
>JAODKE010000020.1:7374362-7384857 GCA_026779605.1 Mormyrus hasselquistii
ATATTGACCCTTATCAGCAACACGTGGCATAAGCATGTATGATACCAAACGGACATACCCCCGGCCAATCAGAATAACCGATACGCCCACCTCCCACTTATGACGTCAGAGACGGCGATGCCATATAAGCTCCGCCCACAAAATTAAGCTCCGCCCAAAGTGCCTACTAACCTTTTTAACCATTCTTACCATTCAATAACAGGGGTACCCATACCAGATTGAATGGGGTTAACAGTACTGGCACTGGGTCCAAGGGCAACAGAAGTCTGCTCTCCAAGCAGCCTCTCGTTCTCGACTTGCAGATGTAAAATCAGCTCCCTCAACTCCTGTAACTCCTCAGCCATACTTACAACATAACTATAAGGCTGAGCTGCAATCATGATATGGCAGCACCCACAAAGAAATTACAGCTGTGAAGTCACCAAGACTTCCAAAGAGATCCACAAGAAACCAACTGCTGCTCTGCCTCTCATCAAAACTTACGATGCTCCTAACAAAAGGAAAAAAAAACACAAAAATTGTTAATCGACCAATGGATGGATTTACCTAAAGCTTAGGCACTGCTTTGGAAAAGTTTTGTTACATCCTTAAGAACAAATCACATGTTTAAGACTAGGGGAACAGTTACTTTGTGTACGTTGTGCAGTCATGTTCAAACAGGAAGAGGCCACCCCAAGCATTTTAAGAAAAAATGTTTTTCTTATGTATTACTCCAGGGTTGCTAATTCTTCAGCGTCTGGCATGACACGCTTTTCTCAGGCTCACACAAGACATCTGATGGCAAATCAATACTATTACATTATTACCCTAAAATAAGTTACGTCAAAGGCACCCGACAGACTATTTAGAAGTTAATGAAACTGTCACATACATGTAAATGTCTGTGCAGACTTACATCGACTTCAAAATCTCAGGTCAGCCAGCCGACCAAAAATGCTGACGCTGATTGTCCTTAGTAAAATACTGCACCATACAGTATTTTAAAATAGTATTGTTAATATAAAATGTTTTTTTTTATGTTTCAGGTTTAAACGAGAAAAGAAAAATTAATGTTTTACGTGTCGGGGTAAGGTTATCAAAAGGGAACTAATGCAGAAGGAATGCACTTATTTATGGGAGGTATTTTCTGCAAAAAACTTATTCGCAGTCTTATTTTGTGGCTAAAATTACAGCTTCCTATTCGCAGGTTCATTGGAAACCTGGCTCTCCTGTCTTGCCCATCCAGCCCGGCTCTCCTGTCTCGCTCGTCCAGCCCGGCTCTCCTGTCTCGCTCGTCCAGCCCGGCTCGCCCATTCTGCCCGTCCAGCCGCCTCCAGGCCCCCTTACTCTGGCTGGGCGTTGGTCCTCCGTCCCTACCTATTTGGTCTTCCCTGTCTGCTCCTCGTTCCTTTGTGCCTCCTGTCCCTGCTCCTCGTCCCTCTGTCTCTCCTGTGTTCACTCCTCCCCCTGTGGTTCCTTCATTCTCTGTGCCTTCGGTGTCTCCCATTCAGGTGTGCATGTCCACGTTCCCTGTTCTTTGTCTGGTCTTGTCTTTCTTCTTGTCCCTGTTCCTGTTCTGTGTCTCTGTCCTGTTCCCGGTCTCTGGTTGATGGTTTTTGCTTTTGTCTTTCAGGTTCTGTTATCCTCGTCTCGTCCGTCGCCTCCCCTCGGGCGCATCCGGTGTGCTGCCTTTGGGGGGGGGGGGGGTGGGGGGTGGTTCTGTCACGGCCAGCTCCGTCCAATCCTTGTGTGTGCCACGCCCACCTCATTTCCCCGTGTTAATGCCTGATTGTTCCCACCTGTTGCTCATTGCATTCAGCTTGTCTGGTGTATTTAGTCTGCGTCTTGGTTAGTTTCCCCCAGATCTGTCATTGTCGTCAATGTCCATGATTGCTGTGAGTACTCGTTCGTGTCTGTTCGACCTGTCTACATTGAAGAATAAACCCCTTTCCCCCGTCAGTCCGGCTGCTCTCGCCTTCATTGTCTGCTCTCCGGCTCACAGTGTGACAGATATGGTATTCTTGGTTGATGATCAATTGTTTGCAATATTTGCTCCCTCCCCAGACACAATGGACATAAGGAAATTCTTTACAAAGAAGCGAAAAGTCAGTCAAAATTTCTCCACAGGACAGGGTTTTTTTTCCAGTGGAAATGTTAGTGCAGTTAGCTGGCTAGTCAATGTTAGGAGATGTATTAGCTAGCTTAATGTTAGCTATCATTACATCCAAACCCTGTAGCCTACCATATTTTAATGCCAAGAATGAGGCCAAGTCTGCTCTGATGATATTTTGAAATTGCATACAGTGAGTAACCAGAATAATTCTGTAGCCTAATTTAGGGTACTAGTGTCAGCTATGCCTATTATAGTGCACAATGTGCCACCTGCTGGTATTCATAATATCAGCAAGAATGAAATAATCATAATAAGTTTATTGTGAGTTTAGTATGTTTATCAGCAAGTATAAAATGATTGCATACAACAATGTTATTGGGAGTTTAGTATTTTAGATTTTCAGTTTAACAACCTGTTAAAATACACCATAATGCAGGAAATGGCATCTAATTCATGAAAAAATTTCTGGGGGAGGGTCCCCAGACTCCCTGCCAGTGTGTCTCCCCCACATTCAAAATGCTTCTGACGCACCTAGCATAATATGATTTTTCTTTCGTAACAGTAAACTGGTCGCATAACACTTTGAGCAATTGTACACATCGATTTGAATAAGCCATGTTTCCAAGTGTTTGATTTTCCATATGAAAATGTGTCTGTAGCCATTCTCCGGTTATATATGTACAGTCATAGGACATGAACTTTGTTGCAGTGTGTAGTTCTTTATTTTATGGTTATGGGTTGGCGTAAGGGTGACTTGTGTTGACTAAGAAATGACTGAAATCAACTGGAATTCAGATCATGAACTTTACCTTCTTCAAGTTTCATTATGTACATGATGTGAGTATGTGTATAAGTAACTAATGCGTAAGCATGTAATATGTGTAAAACATACAGAAGATACATCTTCAGATGTATATGGTTGTGTAGTTCACAGGCAACAAAACTGTAAATATAATATTGGAAAATATCGGGTTTGAAAATGGAATGACTTGGCGGCCACATTATGAAAGTGATGGACCACATTAATCCAGCTGCCCAAAAACATGAGCAGTCTGATCAAGACAGGAACAAATTTGAAGAGCAAATCCTTTGAAAAGCTGATAAGGATCCTTTTACTTATTGAACTAATTGAATTTTAAATTCAAATAAATGCATTGCATGAAGATGAACTTCTTAATTTTTGAAAGGTTACCTGCTGCAGGGTACAGGCAAGGTTCTGAATCGCTTTAAAATCCATAAAATCAATTTTATGATGAAAGGTGTCTCAGTGTCCCAAGTTAATCACTTTATGATTACAGGGAAAGACAGAGGGCACTTCTCCACCATATCAAGTACGGTACTTTTTACAGTACATTCACTTTTCCACTGACTTCCGGTCAAGTACTAGTACCAAAGGTTCCAGTACCAAATGTGCCAAACCAGCTGAGGTACTTCTTTGGTACTTTGCAGTGGGACTTGAAATGCTTTGTTGATTAGTTATGCAAATAGCCTGTGTCAGGGTCAGTCCCCGTTGTCTCACTCTGTGTCCCGTCCCTGTTTGACCAGCAAGTGTTGTGAGTCTTTGTTTTCCCCTGTTCTCTGTTGGCCTCATGGCTCAATATGTTGAGCAGCCAGTTGTCTGTGTATCTTTCTGTCCTGTGTTCAAATCCCACTGCCTCTGTTTTTGTGTTGAGTTTCTCTAGTTTTGGTGTCTGATTTTGTAGTTGGTTTTCGTTTTGTTCCTTGAGCCCCTGCTTGTGTCTTTACCTGTTTGTAATTCCCTAGTTTTGGTTTCTGTTTCCCTGTTTAGTTCTTAGTTTCCCTGTCTGGCTCCTTTTTGAGTTTATTAGTTTCACCTGTTGCCCGTGCTTGTTCCTGCCCTTGTGTGTTTTCCTGATTGCTCGTTGTCCTGCACCTTTTTCTATTGGTTAATTATCTGTTCACTCCTGCCTGTCATTTCCTCCTTCAGTTTTGTATTTAAGTTCCTGTCTGAGTTTTAGTCCCCAGCGGTTCATTGTTTGGTGCTAGTTGTTTGTGATAGTTGGATATTTGTTAGACTTTGAATATTCTGTTTGTCTTGACCCCCATTTGTAAATTTAGTCTTGTTAATCCCTTCTTATTTTTTGACGCCTCGTGGTCCTTTTGATTTTGTTTTTTGTAGTGTGTTCTGTTTTATTTAATAAACCCCCATTTTCGTGTTCCTGGAGCCACCAGTGATCGTCCACCCTTATTTCTGCCTGCACCATGCCACGTTCTCGTGCCCGAGCCACCCGGAACCGTGACAGCCTGCTGCTGAAACACAATTCAAAAGCCTCCTTTAAAACAGTTGTCAAGTCAGAAAATATCGACAAATTAAGTTAAAAAAATGTGATTTGGTCATAACAACATATAAGCAAAAAAAATGTTGAATACAGGCTATTAATACAGTGGTGTGATTTTTGTTATAAATATAGTGACGTGATTTTATTGTCCTACTGTTACTTAAAGACTCTTGTTGAGTCTTTATAACACAAAAAAAGGAATTCATAAATTTCTCACAAACCCATCTTTGACATAATTTTTTAATTTATTTTGTCCTGTCTGGCAGCTTTAGCAAATATAATCATGATCTGGATGTTTGCTTTACCATGAGAGGCTTTATAAGCTCTGTATAGGTCCCTCATGTTGATTGATTTTATTTTATTATTTCATTTTTAGCACATGTAAAATATTGCAGTGGCTGAGCTGGCTGAAGAGGGACAGATTAGGAGGGGGAAGAAAAAGAAATACAAGAAGAGAACAAAAAAAGGGGAGCAAGTGGGAAGTCAAGAACGATATGAGTAAAGTAGAAAGCAGATAACAGAGCTATACAAACATAGAGAGTTGTTGTGTTTTCTTGGATCGGTGCAGGCAAGTGTATGTATGCGTGCTCAGTTGTGCAGGTGTGGTGTGCGGGCTTATGTGCGTGTGTTGTGTGCATGTGTTTTCAACATGGAACGTACTAAACAGCGAGGGTGGGAGGCTGCAACCACACTCCACAAGAGCCAGAAGTCAGCGGAGACAGGCCCAGGACGTCTTCAGCCCCCGAAAAGCCCCCGAACAGCTGGGGCCCCACGTCCCTACAACAGCCGCACACCCACTCTAGCCGGGGGAGGAGGGAGGTCACAGAAGCAGCCCCTGCAGCCAAAAGGGCATGAGACCCAAAGAACCAACGGCAACAGGTAGCCGACCCCGTGAGGGGGCGGCCATTCCCATACAAGCCAAGGCCACGGCCAACTTATACAATTTTGATAATAATTTGGGGCAAGAGGGATTTAAAAATTCAAGTACCCTTGGAGATATTTCTAAATTAAGATGATCAGGATTGAATCTTCCCTGAATAATGGACTTCATTTGCTGATATTCAAGAAATTTACTGTTGCTGATTCTATATTTTGAGTGTATATGGGCCAAGGAGCACAAAATACAATTGATCAGCGGGGCGCCTCCTCAATCTACATTGCCTTCACTGGTTACGAAAGTGCACTTATTACCTGTATTTTGGCAATTCGTCTGGATTGAAATAAGCCCCACCTCTAATCATCACCAAGGGCAAGAAGGAGAAGATTGAATGTGTTTCAGGTATTTATGTTCTTGAAACCGAAAAAGCTTGGTGCACACAAGTAATTTTAAGGAAGTGGGTCGATTTAACGCTGCCACTTGTTTTGCGAGGCAACCAAAGAGGTCTACTAGTCTGGGATTCAGCCAGTACACACCGTGCTAAAGACATGAAGAACTTCCTTGCAGAGAGAATTGATCAAATAATGATTCCCGCAGGAATGACGGCCTATCTCCAGACTCTTGATATTGCACTAAACAAGCCATTCGAGAACAATTTGCACATGGAAATGAATGACTACAATGAAAATAGAATGGAGAGAAATCAGCGTGTAAACTCTTTGAAGCCTAGACTACAGGAGGTTGTTGTCATGAACCGCTCCGTTCGATCCTCCTGTGTGCCACGCCCACCTCGTTTACTCATGTGATGCCCTGATCGTGATCACCTGTGTCCTGTTAATCCCTGCTTAGCTGTGTATTTAGTCCGCGTCTTTCCCCAGTATGTCAGATCCGTCATTGTATTGTCATGTATGCTCGTGCCTGTCTCTGAGGATTAAACCCCGTTTACCCTGTCCGTCCGGCTACAGCATACATGGCTACATGGATAAGAGGTGCTCCTTTTAGGAAAGCGCTATTGCTGGACATGAGAGATTGGGACCACTGATTCTAAAGGAAAATGAGTTACGAGTTGCGAGCTTGGTGATTTATGATGATGATGATCCATAAGAAGATGACATAACTATATTTGAATAAATGTGGATTTTTGTTCATGAATGTCAGTAAATGTATCTTTGTGCTCATACCAAAATCCACCAATGCATGTTTCTCGGACACAGTCATAGCGTGTTCAGTGACTCCTGACCCCGCCATGGAGAAAAGTGTGGCCACTGGCATCAGATAGTACAGTTACGGGTTTAAAACGTACCCCAGACACCCCAAGAAATTTATTTCTGCGTGTGGTCTTGGGCTGGAGCTCTGGCTTTTTGCCCTTGATCAGCAGATCGCCAAAAGCTGCTATGGTGCCGGGGGAAGGGAAGGGAAGGGAGGGCTGTCATGTGGAGATGCCGTCTTCTGCCAGTATTTCATTGCGGTCAGCTCTGTGAAACGGACCTGCAGCTGGGAGCGCAGCCATGGGGAACGGGATGAGCAAGGTAAAACCAGGTTCATGAGCAGATAAGTTTTTTTCCAGGTTCTGTTTAAAATACCTATATAATGGGCGATAGCTGTTATTTTTGTTTTAATGTTGTTTCCCTTTATTTTGGTGCCTCCTTTCTGTTTCATGATGCAGCTGAAGCATCTATTTTTACCCCTCATACATGGAGGATATTAAATTGCGCTGAACGATCGGCTGCTTTTCTCCTCATTGCCAGATAATATAAATATCAGAGTCTCCTCTCCCCCCAGGTCGTTGATGGGCTATATCTTGGAAACATAAGAGGTAGGATTTATTTTTTCTGTATGATGTGCAATGACATTATAAATTTCTTCTGAATATCTGAATGCGTTATATTGAACTCAATTTTTCTCCAGTTTCCTAATACGTTATGGATGTTTTAACGCATACTTTAGCTCAAAGTTCTCATTGAAGCATGGCAGCTGCAAAGGTCCCATTTTGCACTACACACGGAATCTCCTCCACTAAGAGGCGGAACCATTGTTTGGTGCAGAATAATTTCCCTTTTGATTAGATATGCCTTATTTCCAGATGAAACCCGACCCACATGAATGGTTCAGGGCTGACACATGGGTCCGTTTCTCTCTATGACGGATCAGGTTTTCACAACACAGGACTGTTATAACTCAGGTCAGTGGCTGAAAATAGAGGGAAGTATCAGCCTTGCTATCTGAAGCTGAATAGATGAAACTGCCAGTCAAAGGTTGTGCTGTCTGACCAAGGTCATGAGTTTGGTTTCAACACTGGACACACGCAGGACTCCCCCAGTAGTGGTAGGGACACAAGCTTACAAGCTTATACAAATTTATGCCCATGCATTAGCAGTGAAAGGGCTATGTTGACCAGTGCTCATCCCTAGTGTGTTTATAGTTACTGGAAGATATCATTGTATATTTAGGTTTTGTGTGTGCTTGTGTCAACATGTCTGCTTATTAAATCTGAATCCCAGTAATTACTAATAAAATTTATTATACATTCACAGACTCTGAAAACACAGAGTGTTTATCTGATAATGGAATCACCCATATCCTGTCTGTGTACAACAGTGCCAAACCAGTGATAGAGGTGAGAAGAAAGCCCCCCCCCCTTGCAGTAGAGGGCACTGTTGTGTTGATGTCCAGCTGCTTTTCTTCTCTGTGAGGAATAATGATGAATTAAACTAGATACAATGTAACCTATTTTACATGGGAAACAGATAGAGGCCATTAAATCAAATTCTGCACATCATTGGCAGAGAAATAAATAAATAAACAAATAAATACCCACTGGGGGTGATGTGGGGTCTCATTAAATTTTACACCAGGAGGTAGATTCTAGGGCCCCTACATAGTGTTGGCCCCTTGAAGCTGCCAGGGTAGAGGGCAGGGATACACCCTGGATGAGATTCTGCTCCATTACAGGTCTATTAGAAACTTGTGCTAGGAAACAGACTCTCCACGAACGGTCTCATTTATCTAATGTAACTTGTAGGCTTAGCCACAAGGGGGAAGTAAATTCATATGTAATCCTTTATAATAATGGAATTGTAAGAGCTGCAGCATTATAGAGGGAGCTCATAGAGGACAACAACTTAATCACACAAAAGAGTAATTCAGTCTGTACCGGAAAAAGACACAACAATGAAAAGAAGGTATAATAGCACAATATTCACCCATTTTCAGTCCATTTCTAGTGAGCACTGTGCCTGGGTAATACTGTCTAATGGCTGTCCATGATGGTGATTCTTACTTTGTGGCCATGATTACACGTGTATACAGGTACTTGCTGAATGATGTATTTGGGCTCCGTGGCTGAGGTTTCCCTATCTTCTCCTCCAACAGGGCATGATCTACCTCTGCATACAGGCCTCGGACTCATCCAGTCAGAACCTGTGAGTGTTTGCCGGGGGGGTACACATAAAGATTTTGGTTATCAGTCTTTAGATCTTTGAATTAGAAATTAGTTCAGTTTTTTGCTGAAATGCCTTATGCCCCAAGGTGACAGAAGAGAGTACGGGGGTGACCAGCTGCTGTCTCTGATGCCCCCTGGGTTACACGTTACTCCCCACCCCTCACTCACCTCCCCGGGACAGCCCCCCTACTGGATTAGACATTTGGAAGTCATGATGCTCCCCCTGTGGAACAGCACCCCCCTGCTGTGTGATGCCCTTCGGTCTGCCCAGTCAGCCGCAGGTGTGAGTGGCCATGCCACCCTGCTATACTTGTTTATTAGAGTACCAGTTCTCCACCTTAGGCTCTCTCTCCCCTGCCATTTTTAATATTTCATTCCTTTTTAAATTCTTTCTGATCCTGGCTGAACAGGAATGTTTTGTACCCATTTCACAATCACAGCATGGCGCTTAAATTTCCTCAGTGCATATGCTCAGACCTCTCTAAATGTCTGCAGCGTGCTCCATTTCCATGACAGCATGGGAAACTGAGCAACCGTTAACCACACTGCTGTTGTGCAAGAACTTCCTAATGACATGTGAAACTTCAGACCTGGGCAGGATCACAGTGCTCCACCCCCCATCATCAGGCAGACATGTTTTGTATGCTCTTTTTTTGTCTGTACTTTAGTAATAATTATGAAACAGTTCATAATCAGCAAATGAATCTTCTCATTGGGGAGACGAACAGTGAGTCTCTGCAATTGTTCATTGTTCATTGTGCCTCTTCTTCTGAGGCATGGAGACGTCAGTAGAGGGCGCCATGCCCACCACCCTTTACAGCCAGGCAATAGGGGGTACCGTTCCCACCGCCTTTCATAGCCTGGCAGTATGCGGTCCATGCCCACTGCCCTTCACAGCCCAGCTATAGGGGGCCCCATGCCCACCACCCTTCATGGTCATGCAGTAGGGGTCGCCATTCTCACCGCTATTCACAGCCTGCCATATCTCATGTTCATCTGCACATTTTCTTTTGACAGGTTGCAGCATTTCAAAGAGTGCATCACTTTCATCCACGAGAGCCGGCTGAGCGGAGGGGCCTGTCTGGTCCACTGGTGAGGATCTGCAGCTGCCTGTGTGGCCTCCATGACCCAGACACAACCAGAGACACTGATATCATAGGGACACTGATACCTCACACTCCCCTCCCCAGTGCATATACAGCACACACCCCCCACACCTACCAGGCAAATAGCGATAGTCTCCGTGCCTTAATCATCTTGCGATGGTTACCATGGTGATGATCCTGTGACCTCACAGTCCCAAATTGGGGCTTGTAGGTAATGCAATGACACCAGTGACGCACCAGAGTGAAGTATGGGTACAGAGAATTGTGCAGGTTAAAGTCAACCCTTAGTGTCGAGTCACCTGGGATTAAACCAGTATAATAAGCAGCATTCCTGACAATTGCACTGCAGCATGTTCCGCGCAGTTTTTAACATGTTAAAGCATGCCAAATTCAGCCTGTGCACTGCCTTATCCGGCTACCCTGCTCCCGGGCCACAGCCTGGCCGGGGTCTCCCGCAGTACTACGCTGGTGGTGGCCTACCTCATGACGGTGACCTCCTATGGCTGGGAGGACTGTCTGTCTGCCGTCAAGGCTGTGCGCTCCTTCGTTGGACCCAACTATGGCTTCCAGCAGCAGCTGCAGGAGTTCCAGAGGGGCCTGCTGTCTGAGGTACGGCCCAATCTCCAGGGAACTATGCCCTGTTTAGCTCTACTCATGAGCTGTGCCACAACCCCCCCC
>JAODKE010000020.1:7385557-7398553 GCA_026779605.1 Mormyrus hasselquistii
ACGTTTATTAACCGGTACTTTTTCTAGAAAATCGTTTTTGGAACGTATTGTTTAATGAGGAACGCAAAAACAGAAACATTATAATATCGATTCTGCTCGGAATGAACCGAATGGATTTTTTTTTTTCGTTTTTAAGCCCTGATTCATACACCTTAAAGCTGGTGACCGCCTCCATCTCTTCCTCTGGACCCTTGCCTGTCCTCCGAGCTGGTTATCCCCCAGCTGTGTGTCAAAGCCCATCCTTTCTAAGATTAAAAAAACCTCTCGATCCAAGGGAGTTTCCAGAGATTAACACCAACAGGCAGCAGCTGGTTTATTGTAAATATAATAATTCTGCACAATATCCTTAAAACCAGGTTTACTGAGATACCAGAGGTCAGATTAGCCTAGAATTTGATGTAACCCAATACTCTACTTGTGTAGAGGCCCTGGAATGACTTCGAAAAGGAAAACACTTTCACTGATAAGTTAACTGTTAGTTCAGTGTCTGCCCTAGTGTGGGCTTTAATACTAATGTGGGTGTCAAATATAAGCATATTCCTGGAAAGGACAGTGGGTTTTCTTAGAAACGCAGGGGAATTCCCCTGGATTGGAATGCAATGCGCCCTCCCCACTCTGTTAGTGGCCTGTCTGAGCGGGGGTGGGGGGCAGTGCTCTTCTGGACACAGATGGAGAGTTTTCTATGGCAAAGAAACACTAGTGCTTTCCGAAAAGGAAATTTGGCATCAAAAATACTTGAATGTTTTACTTAAAATTGCTGGTTGTTTCTAATTATATTTTTTGTAAATGGATAAAGTAATGGTTATTTACCTTTTTACTGAAATGATAAAATATGCCAATGAAAGGATTAAGCTGGCGATGCTTCTGTCCCGTTTGATAGGAATTTGAAGGTCTGGTGTCTGACCAGTGGAGGTGGTGGTGGTGGGTTCTAGAAGTCAATGGTCATGCCCACGGTCTTTTGTATCTTCAGCACTATGTTGTTGACACCACACTGTCACGACTATCAACCCCCAAGACTTTCAACTTCCAGCCATCTCTCTGCTACTGGATCCATGGCTTTCTGACCAGCAGAAAACAGATCATGAAGATTAGAAACTACACATCAGATCACAGTGATCTTCAGTGTTCCAAGGGCTATATAAGGCATTATATATTTCACTGACGGGACGGCATAAGAAAAGAAATAATATTGCCCCTAGGTGCGCATGAGTGACTGGTGGTTGAGTGTGCCCTGTGACGGGTTGGCATCCTATCCTGGGTCGTTCCCTGCCTCCTATATAGGAAAAGCAATTATAGAAACTGGTTGGGTTGGTGATTGTTTCATGAACTTGACCGTAATGTGTAAGTGAATCAATCCATTGTGTCAGACACCAAAAGAGGGTGTGGGCTGTTTCATGGCGACCTGTGTGTACTGTAATGTCAGAGTGTATCATTCACAACCAAGAAGCTTCTTGTCATGTTTCCACGTGAGCTCAGATGTCCTTCAGAGCAGCCTGCCATTGCTGTCCTTTGTAAGCTTGGACACCCCTTCACTCATCTCCCTGATTCTGTCCCCCAGTACCGTAGTTGGCTGCAGTCCAGTTACAGACATAACTCCTTCAAGGACCAGGAGAGGGTAGAGGAGCTGCTAAGGCAGTACAAGGAGCAGCAGCAGCTGGAGCGACAGAGGAACGGACAGCAAACCTGGATGAGCCAGGTCCCTGGCATGTACTAGGCCTTTGGCTCCAGCGCTAATTTCTGAAATACCTGAACGAGGAGTAGGCTGACAGCCCCAGCCTGACCGACAACCTCCAGAGGTTCTACAACATGCCAAAGAAATTGATGGAAGCTTCCAGAGAATAATTTGTGTGGCACAGGTCTTGGTCCCATCACCCACATGCACCTGCATCCTGTCAGCATCCTCTGCCACCTTTGCTCCATGTTTAGTCCTTTTAGTAGTGAACCCTGAGCCAATGCTGTGTGTCTTTAGAGAAGCAGCATCTTCACAGTGCTGCTGTCTGGATAAGGCTCAGAGACCCGTCAGGAGCTGCTACAAGCAACAAAGTGCCTTGAGTGTGACAATTTTACCAAGCAAATTCTGCCTTTTTTGTTATTAAGCAATACGCATCACTACAGACTGTCAGTCAGAGCCATAATCATTCTTACAGAAGTACATAATCCTAATATGACACATTGAGAATGAAATGCTCATTATGTACAAATTCGGAGTGGTGTACTTCAATCAGTTGTGTGTCAAAATACATGTTGAATATTTTAACATTAATCTGTATAAATAATTGTAAATACATGATACATAAAATCATTTATATATGTGATGTACTGGCTGTAATTCATTTAAAGGATGTCTTCCACATTGCAGCATCTTTCAGCTGGAGTGGAGAGTTGGCTGACATAGCAAGATCTGAGGCAAACATTTGGTGCTATAGTCTTCTGGGTACTGTAGCTTTACCATAAGGTTACTCTACCTTTACTGCAAGGTTACTCCAGCTTTACTGACAAGTTACTGCAGCTTTGCTGCCACATCACTGAGGCTTTATTGCCAGGTTATTTCGACTTTACTACCATGTTAATGTTGGGCTACTCTAACTTTACTGCCAGGTTACTGTCAGGCTACTCCAACTTTACTGCTAGGTTACTGTGACTTTACTACATTAATAGCAACTTCACTCCTGCAGGTGGGAAATGGCTTAGCAGGCTTAAGCCTCTGTACCTGTGATCAGGGTGCTAGTTCAAGCCCAGTCTCAAAAGATTAGTTATCCTTGAACTCTTGAGCGAGACCCAAAACCTCCAGCTCCTTGCCCCATCTCTGTGACTGGCAAGCTTGCTCTTACCTGTATTGAGAGGAAGACTGGGCACAGCAAAAAGAGAATTTACCTACAGGAATTAATAAAACTTCACTATTCTAATGTTCTGCTATACAAAAAAGTCCTTACTCACTTACGTTCTGTCAACCTAAACTAAACTAAAACAGTGGCTTGTGATGTATGACGACGAGCCACTTTCAGGCTTTAAATCTCATTTCATGTCCACTGAAATTCACCTCCAAGGCTATCCTACCTATGAATCTACTTCTTTTATTCATGTAATTCCACATATTGGTATTTACAGAGGTGGGGTACTTCAATAAAACCCCGTGTCTGCTTTCTGAAAGCTTCTTCATTACTGACGCCACCTCCTAACGTAATGGACATTTTGGAGAAGTCAGATTTGAGCTCCTGATTCAGCAACAAGCCATTGTGATGTGCTGAATGCTGTAAAATCCACACCACAAGAAGAAAGCAAGCTTACCCAGGAAAGAGCGAAGTTTAACACGGTTAAGGGACAAGTGCAGCTGTGCATTGATGTGAAAATCCCAGGCAGGCATGTCTCGGAATAACTCTACATTTTTATGTGTCTGATTCAGCAAACATGTGATTTATATATAAATGTATTTTTACAGGGTGACATGGTGGTTAGCACTGTTGCCTCACACCTCTGGGACCTGGGTTTGAGCCTGGGTTACATGTGTGTGGAGTTTGCATGTTCTTCCTGTGTCGTCATGGGGTTTCCCCCCACGGTCATGCTGAGGCTAATTGGAGTTAATAAATTGCCTGTAGATGTGAGTGTGCCCTGTGATGGGTTATTCCCTGCCTCGTGCTCATTGCTTCCGGGATGGGCTCCGGACCCCCCGCGACCCAGTAGGATAAAGCGGGTTGGAGAATGAATGAATGTATTTTTATATGTTATCAATATATAAAAATGTTACGACTGGGAGTTTGTTCCCAAACATAGTTAGTTAACCTAATCCTTGTTTAACAGGTGTACAAAGGTTTTGATTTTTTTTTTTTATTATTATTATTTTTTAGAAAATCAAAACCTGCAGATCACTAATCTCAAGAATCACCAAATCAAAAATTTACTATGATATACTGCGGAAATAAAATAATACTTCACATGTAGTCACTTTATACAGCGTGAATGTACTTAAGTGAAAAACTCTGATTCACGTTTCGTTTTAGTGGCGAATGAGTGGGAGGTTGTGTAATGTTGCGGTATATATCTTCACAAGAAAAGCACAGGCAACAATTTTGTACAAATGTCTGATTGTACCCTCTCTTCATGAGGTGCCAGGTGCTTTTAACTGGTGAAAAATGCAGAAAACCAGGAAATGCAGCGGAAATAGTTTTTTTTTTTTTTAAAGAGAGAGAGCATAATAAATGCAACGCGCTTAATTTCATTTCTTGGAAGAGAAGCGGTTTAGCGGAAAGCCGTACTTCCTCCGGGGCCGGAAGACGCTCCATCCCCCGCTGTGATTTCAGCGCTATAAATGAATGAAAGCGAGGAGGAGTCCATGCAATGCAGCGGAGTCTGGAGCAGGTTATGGTAATACAGTCATTACTATGACAGCATCGACTCTCGCTGTGATACATGCCTATGTCTGTGTGCCGCATGTCACCTAAAACGCTGCCATGTACATGTCGCTGTGGCATACAGGTTGCTGTGAAACCGGGCTCACGCCGCCTCCGTCAGTGGCTCATCGAGCAGGTCCACAGCTGCTCGTACCCGGGTCTTTCCTGGGAAGACGAGGCCCGCACCATGTTCCGCATCCCCTGGAAGCACGCCGGAAAGCAGGATTATAACCAAGAGGTGGACGCCTCCATATTCAAGGTAAGGAAACCTGTGCGCAGCTTATAAGAGTTATTGATAAAGTAATGTATCAGGATGAGACGCACTTTAACATGAAGCGCATCGACACTCATTATTATTATTGTTAAAGAATTATTTTTTTCCTGCCCCTTGTTACATTGTTTTGTCATTTGTGTTTTTAATCGCTTATCGCCTATATGGCACTTTGGGTTCAACTCCTGTTGTTTAAAAGTGCTCTATAAATAAATAAATAATAATAATAATAATGTCCAAATCGTATTTACTGCACCACATTATATTTAAATAAAGTTTTACTAATAATTAAATTTTTCCCAGGATCACCTTCATTAGAGCAAGTAAAAGCTGCTTAATTTTCTACTCCTGTGAATTCTGCCAAGCTTTTCTGCTAATTAAACATTATTACTGCTAATGATTGTTCTTATAATATTTGGTAGAAAGTTTGGTGTGTTTATTTTTAAGGACTAAACGATTGAGATCATGCTGTTCAGTCTCAGCCTGATACTTTCACACAAGATCTGTCCAAATGGACCCAATGTGAAATATTATTGGGAATTAATTTGGGGGTCACATTTGGTATTTTGAGCCCAAAAGGATCAGTAACATAGAAGAATGAACATGTTACATCAGTCGGAAATGAGTGGTACTGCTGGGTTTCATATTTCATTAAAACAGTCTCATCCTGGCAACTGGTCTGTTTAGTTGTGCAGAAACACATGCCACCTTTCGGGGGTGCTGTTCAGCTGAAATCTGGTCTCTGTGCTCCTCTACAGGCTTGGGCCATGTACAAAGGTAAGTTTAAGGAGGGGGACAAGGCTGAGCCAGCTACCTGGAAGACTAGGCTGCGCTGTGCGCTGAACAAAAGCCCTGACTTTGAAGAGGTGAGCGACCGGTCTCAGCTGGACATATCGGAGCCCTACAAGGTGTACAGGATCATACCAGAAGAGGAGCAACGATGTGAGTGAAGATAGGAGAGAGAGCACTCTCATGCTGTCACACATCCATCCATCCATCCATCCATCCATCCTCCTAAACTGCTTGTCCAGTCCTCAGCTGCCCCATAAATACACAAATAAGAATTCATACTTGTGAATATAACTACCCAGTGTTGTCATTCATTTCATCAAATTGCATTATATTTTCTAATACTCTCAACTTACAGTTGTAATGTGACTGGCTATTCCGGCCTTACCTTAAAGGTCACAGCCCGAGTACAAGGAATTTGTTAAAGTAAAATAAAGCAAATTACAAAAATAATGTAGCAGAGTATGAACTTTGAGGAATAACCAAGCAGCAACGCAGTACACACCAAAAAGAAAATTGAGACATTTGGATGAGGAGCAATGGGACAAACCACGGTCACAGTGTGGTGCGGAAGATATAGCACTGACATGGTGTTAATGGGACAGCAAAGGGCTGAGAATGAATATTACAGCTAGAAACAGCCGTATAAAGTAAATAAACCAGAACTGGGCCTTAGCATCATGTGGACATCGGATCTGTGCTTGCGATTTACAGAAGACATGCCCATTCCCTGCAGGCAGAAACTCAGCCAACTTGAAGGACAGCTCATGTGCGGAGGTCACAGAGGTCACGGACATGCAGCACAGCCCTTCAGACCTCGAGGAGCTCATGGTGGAGGTGAGGCCCGTGCTCTGGCCCCAACTGGCTTAAAGCTGTCCATTATGTGTCTGACATAACTGATTATGGGGGCACAGAGTGACTCAGCAGGTTGGGACACTGTGCTGGTTCAAATCCCAGGATCAGTAGAGGGGTGTCACCAATGTGCAAGGCCCTTAAACCCAGATTGCTACAGTCACTGTCTGAGCTTGCTTTGTCAAAGATGGATTTGGCTAAAAGAGTCTGCTTTGTGACTGTAAAAAAATGTAATGTAATGTCATTCCCCCCCATATAGTCTCCTGAGAATTATGTGGGCATCCTGACAGGGAGCCACTCGCCGGCCTGGGACCTCAGTATCATCCCACCCAGTGAAGACCGCAGCCCACCTCACTTGTGTAAGTGCATCTCTGAGTCCGAGCCACACCCTGTCATTTCATTTATGTGCATGTTCACTTTTTATGGGTGTCAATTGAGCCGTTATGCTATTGTTAGCGTCAGGAATGGCTCAGCCCGAAAGGGGAAGTACAAGGCATTCTCAGAAGACCTGCTTTGAAAATCAGATGTGTTGAGCTCAGCTTGGGGTTTCTTGTCACAGCAATGTTGGCTAATCTCCTTGGCAGATTTGCTGACAGCAGCTGTTTTGCTTTGGCTTTTGCAACATTTGTGTCAGTTTCACAAAAAAACAAGCTTAAGGTGGAATGAATTGGCCTGCCAGTGACAAATTTTCTCCGTGACACTTTTTGGTTGTCCTTACAGCCCTGTTACTTCCTATCTCCATACCAGCTTTTGATGAAGGTGGGTATAGTTCTGTCATGATCATCCTGCAGGGGGCGCTCCCGAGTCCCAAGCTTGCACCCCTCTCGCTCACGCCCTCTCTGTCCTGTCTGCAGCCCCGTCGGCAGTCACCATCACCTTCCTCTACGGGGGGCAGGTGGTGGGCAGGACGTTCTGCAACCACCCAGAGGGTTGCCGCATCACCCCCATGCTAAAGAAGCCCCCCCTGAGTTCTGGCAGCCTGCAGAATATTGGCTTCCCCCCCATCGACAGCATCGAGGTCGAGCGGCAGCGTCACCTCACCCAGAAGCTCTTCAGGCACCTGGAGCGCGGCGTGCTGCTGCAGGCCAGTCACACAGGCATGTTCATCAAGCGCCTGTGCTTGAGCCGCGTCTTCTGGAGCGGCGCCTATGCACAGGGAGGCCCTGAGCCTCGCAAGCTGGAGCGGGACACGGTGGTCAAGATCTTTGACACCAACCAGTTTCTGCAAGGTAAAAGGCCGGGGAAGGCCGCTGCTCCGTGATAGCAGAACTGGTGCTCGGACCTCGGCACTGAGGCCCAGATCTGCGTTCCCTTGCAGCTTTGCAGGCCTTCCGGGACGGCCTGTACCCCACGCCAGACCCCACCGTCACCCTGTGCTTTGGAGAAGAGCTTCATGATGTCAGCAGTGCCAAGAACAAGCTGATTGTGATTCAGGTGAGAATTAAGGTTGGGGATCCTTTGGTGAACTGGCAGTTCGTTTGTAGAAAACAAAGGTTAATGACATCAAAGAATGGCTTTTTTATTTCTAAGGCAAATTTAAATAATATATTTACATCCATCCATCCCCGTAACCGCTTAATCCCAACTGGGGTCACCAAAGTGTATCCCAGGAACAATGGGCACAGGCAGGAACCAGCCCTGGGCAGTCGCTAACACACACACACACACACAATTTAGACTCACCAACCAACCTGCCCTGCACGGTTTTGGACCCATGCAAACACAGGAAGAGTGTGCGAACTCCAGACAGAAAGGACCCGGGACCACTACGCCACCATGCCACCCAATATATTAATATTTCAGCTTAATTATAAATACATACAAAACGCTTAACCAATTCACATAATAAAACACATCCCTGTGTTGGAATCCTTTCCAGTGAAATACAGCCGCACTTTGGACCATTTTAGCATTTGGCGTTTTAACTGTATTGTATTTAGGTATTGGCTAATGGCAGATGTTCATAAGTAAGTTAATTATAGCTTTAGTTTATTTTTAGAAATAATCGTGCAGTCCATATTCTATTGTGTTTCGTTCTCGATGGCCACTGAATACCCTGCCTGCAGCATGACCTTAAAGATATTTAATATTTCTAGAATTCACTCGTGTTGTAGCAGTGCCAAGGCACAGAATGTTAACTCCAACAACAGCCAGCAATTCAATTCAATTCAATTTTAATTTTATAGCGCATTTTAACAACATTACATTGTCTCAAAGCACTTTACAGCATCCCCGCCCAAAGCCCCCAGTGAACAAGCCAGAGGCAATAGTGACAAGGAAAAACTCCCAAGAAGGAAGAAACCTTAGGAGGAACCAGACTCAGAGGGGGGGCCTATTCTCCTGGGGCTTGCAGGGAAAGTCAATTGATCAAGATGGCAAAGTCCCAATTCACATTTTCCCAGTCTTAACATTTGAGTTACAAAGCGGGGGGCAGGGAGGTGATAACAGGCAAGTGCTGGAGCTGCTTCAGATGGCAGAGTGAACAGGGGTACGGCAGCAGATCATTCAGGGAAGACATCACAGGCAGAAGGGTGAGCAGGCCGGAAGGACACCAAAGGTAGTGGAGATCAGCACTTCAATACCACAAGGAGGTGTGAAGCTAGAGTGACAGACTGACAGTTCAGTTCATCCAAAGCCAATGGCACCAATCCCCAACCAGCTCTACACCTCACACTATAGGGCTAACTGGGAGTGAGCAGAGTCATAAACTAGAGTAAACAAGTGTGTTTTAGTCTAGAGTTGAATATTGAGAGTGAGCCTGAATCCCACACATCTGGTGGAAGATCATTTAATAGCTGAGGAACTCTATAAGAGAAAGCTCTGCAGCCTGCCCTAGGTACTAACAGATATCCTGCTCCTTGAGATTGAAGAAAGTGAAAAGGGTTGTATGAGACCAGCAGATTACAAAGTTATTCTGGTGCAAGACCATTCAGTGCTTTATAAGTTAATAGCAGTATTATGTAGTCAATCCAAGACTTATCTCAAAGCCAATTAAGGGAACATAGAACAGGGCTAATATAATAAAACATTTTTGTGTTTGTAATAACTCTGGCTGCTGCATTTTGTACCAGCTGAAATTTATGTAAGGATCCAGATGAGCAACCAGAAAGGGGAGCATTACAGTATGTCTTTACCTATGGTAGTGCCACCAATGAATACTGATAAATTTAAAATATTGGTCAATACTGACACATCGGGCCAATGCCGATATGTTGATTTTTAACAAATACTGACCAACACTGATATTTTAACTAATATTCAATTGAGTTCAGTTGTATTTTTTTTTTTATAGTGCCATTAACAACAGTCAAACCAACATAAAACAATAAAATAATTATCACAAAAGCTGTGACAGTGTCAAGTTCAATAAAGTAATAATGATACAAATAAAACAACCACACAGCAAATATAACATTTTCTTTGGGTTTCACGTGTTTGCTTTTTGCTGGCGTATATGCAGTCACTTTTGGCCGCTTTGTTTGGTGAGTGTGACTGGCACGCAAGAAGCACGGCACTTCTGATTGATGAGAATCAGGAGGACGGCATGAATTTGTAAAACTCTTCTTGTGACAGTTTTAAACTCTGGGTCAGGTGTGCTTTAAAATGCATGTCGTAAATCGAAGTCTGTGATTTACTAATCATGTTGTTTTAAATCGCAATTTCAAGTTCAAGTTCAAGTTCATTTATTTGTCTCCCTAGGGAGAAATTTGAATTGGAGACAAGGGTGCTGCTGCAAAGACGAACAGAAAAAACACAATATATAGACAATATAAACAGTATAAAACACAATATAAACATCAAACAATATAAAAGACAATGTAAACATCAATAAAAAGAGGCAATCTGCCTTACCCAATCCTCAAAAGTACCAATTTGAAATCAATAAATTGTTCCACCCTACAATTTTGCCCAGCCCTAGCCTTAAATTTAAATTATTTTTCCTAATTTACTTTCTATGATTCCTGTATGTGAAAATAATCACTGCTAAAACAAGCTGTGTAGCTGCATCTTACATAATATGGTACATTATAACCATCTTTGTTGTTGATAATAATATTATGTTAACGTATTTGGTGTTTTAGGTCTGAACATTATTTATGGAAGGTTCACATTGATACTTGAAGTTTTGTAATATTATGGAGTTCAAAATGAACTATATAGTCAAATAGAACTTATCTACCAAGAGTCTGTCTAATAAGTTGGTGGTGAGTTGAGCTAACAGACACAGAGAATTTCCAACAAATAACTTGCTTTTGCTTAATTTTGTCTCTGTGAAATTGAAAATATTTCTATACAAGAAAATATTTATGTCCACTTACCTGATTTTTAATTTCTCAAATGTGCCTTGCAGTCCATGACTGAAGCTCAACGAGGATGAGAATTGTGATGATTGTCTCGGAGGGCACACGCAGAGGTCATGTAAAAGCAGCGGCGGGAAACTGTAGACCTGACTGTTTTTTTTTGTTGTAAAAAACATATACTAGAACCATCGTTAAAATTGGAAAGCTTGCTAAATTCCGAGTCGAAATGTTTTAGTGCAACTTATTGATGGTTTTAACCCAGAGGAGTATCGCAATTCTTGCTATGTGACGGGTGCATGCGTGTGAAATGCCGTCTCGATATTAACACCACACATGCTGCAAGCCTATGTGCCACTGTGGGTAGCACTGTTACTCCAGTCATGTGCATGACTTTTCAGTGGATATATTATAAATTTATGATTACTCAATGAATTGTCAGATTAATCGGTCTATTACTCAATTATTGATATCAATAGTGACAGCTCTAGTAAAAGCATAGAGTACCCGAAATAAGCGTAACTTATTTTTGTCAGAGATTCATATGTGACATTCCTAGGCTATGGCTTGGATGAAGCTATCTGCCCCACCAGCAGATACTGAGATCTTTCAGGAAAAGCTCTTCACACGCAATGCCTTTGCTGCCTCCTGCAGATCACGCCCATGAACTGTCAACAGCTACTGGACACTGTCAGCAGCCACAGGTCCTTACAGGGCAGCGGAAACCCAGAGCTTCCAGCAGAGATCCATAGTGAGCAGAACACACACATCTTCCAAGACCTGTGTGCCTACGGCATGCAACAGCCGTGTATCTGGGAGCACCAGCCAATCACAGTGTGAGCAGTAATCGGCCAGAGAAGGACAGGATGGCTCAGGAGCTCCATACCAAGGCTGTTCTTCCTCAGCCTGTCCTTAAAGCTATTGATAAAACTAATATATTGTGAAAAGCTTAATACATAGCGTATATTCTATTTGCCAAAAGGTTGTGTAGTGACCAGCTACTCATGTTATAATAAAAGCTTTATTTTCTTTAGCCTGTTTGATGTCATTTTGAAGATTTCAGTGTTTAAATGCGTGATCCCCTCCACTACAACTTTACAGCCTGGGATTTTCATTCTGCTGCAAGCGGCCAGTCCTACAGGTATTGGACAATGAAATTGAAACACTAGCCAGTAGTGTTTTAGTATTTGTATTTATATATGTGCAGCCTGGTGGCCAGTCTTCACCGATTGCACATTCCATCAGTAAGAGCAGAGTGTAAAGGTTGAATTACCAAGGCAAAAGCACAGCTGTAAATAAAATATTGTAATCCACATAACATAATGGGAGACGTATGAGAGTTCAAAAGAGGACAAATTGAGTGTATCTTGCTGGTGCATCTCTGACCAGGACAACAAGTCTTTCTGCTGTGTTGAGAGCCACAGTATCCAGGGTAATGTGCACATATCACCACAATAGACGGACCACATCCAACAGGAGTAACTATGGATGCAAGAGGAATTTGTCTGAAAAACATGTCCGGGTACTAATCCAGATTGTATCCAAAAATCATAAAATCACAGCTGCTTAACACAATCAAATGTGCATCTCGACTCTCCTGTTTCCACTAAAATTATTCATCAGGAGCTCCACAGGGTCAATATTTAAGGATGGGCTGCAATAGCCAAAACTTTGGTCACTTGTGCCAGTGTCTGCTTCAATGGTGCAAATCTTGAGCTGTAGACAATGTGAAAAGTGTTGTCTGGTGAGGAGAGTTACGGTGTGGAGAAGCACCAAGGTGACCCCATGCTGTACTCTGTGTACTCTGTGTGGATCACTGTTGGTTTGGGCTGGAATATCATGGCATTCTCTAGGCCCACTACTCTTATAAAGGCTAACCACTGCCAAGGACTACTGAACCATTCTGGAGGACCATTTTCATCCAGTGATTCAAACATTGTACCCTGAAGGTGGTGTCGTACATCCGGGTGATAATGCACCAATACACACAGCAAGACTGGTGATAGAGTGGTTTGATGAACATGAAAGTGAAGCTGAACACCTCCCATAGCCTGCAGTCACCAAATCTGATTGTGCTATTTAACAAAATGTTACTTTTACTTATTCCTGGGTAGAAAGTGTTATTTCCCAATTGCTTATGCCAAAAGTAAACAGAAAAGACTTGTTTTTCTCCACAGACTTTGCTTTTGTGACCTGGGTAATGACATTTTCAAATGTACCGATTTTCAGGACATTCTAGGTAGATTCCATGCTACGGAGCCCCTAGAGGGATATTGGCAACAAAAAAATCCTTCACAGTGTCGTGTGAGTACTAGAAAGTTTCAAAAGATTTATTTGTTTGCCAATGTCCTCTTAGGGACTCCATACAGTGCTGAGTAGATGATAGAGAATTTTTAGA
>JAODKE010000020.1:7403046-7413756 GCA_026779605.1 Mormyrus hasselquistii
CTATTAGTTAAGTTCTCCCCAAGCGAGCTTGATGGGCCAAATGGCCTCCTCTCGTTTGTATATTTCTTATGTTCTTAAATGGGCATCCCGCTGGGGTGTCTGTCTCTAAGCAACACCCTTCCTACACCACACAGTCTCCCCCCCAGTGTCTCAGGGCTCTGGTTAACCTGGGGGGGTTGGGGGTGCCCTTCTTCCAGGAGACGAATTACAGGCAATTAGGCACAGAAATGATAACATTTTAAAAGTCAAAGGGACTTCTTGTAGAGAGCAGCCGATCACAACAGCAGTAACCCCCCGCCCATCCCCGGTATGGGGCTGGTGCCCTGGGGCCCCCGTTTCCTCCCCGACCTAGAGGGCATTTCCAGAGTGCCCCTTGTGACCCCAGTGTGGACAGAAGCAGCGCCACCGGCAGAGAGATAATAACCCACATTATTTCATCAGAATCCCATAGGGGCATTGGTGATGAGAGGGGGGTGCCTCAAGTGAGAGGTGCCTTTTCAAAATAACCGAATAAGCAGAGCGACTGAGACACGGGGGGGAACTGTCTACTCACCTGCCGGAATTATTTCACTGTGTGAACTGGGCGGGCTTCCTGAGGGCTCTCCCTTTCTTTGTTATTATTGATTCCTACAGACCCCACCCTGAATAAGCGATTGGATGGCTGGATGGATGGATGAACACCAGAGCTGAGGAGCCCAGGAACTGAAGAACTGAGGAGCCAGGGAACTGAGGACCCCCGGAGCTGAGGAACCTGGCTGCTGAGGAACTCAGGAGCTGACTGGCACAGTGCCACAGGAGCTCAATCAGGGAGCAGAGGCTGTCAGAGCACGCCAGGCCCACTTATGGCTGTCTGAGTGGGACGCGGAGCAGCTGTGTGTTCCTGGTGGGGGCAGTGGGGGCGAATGGGGGCTGCTTTAGATTAACTACACATTCTGCTCATTTCAACAGGAGAGACATGAACCCCCGTGGCCCGTGGTTGGGGGGGGGGGGGAGTACAGTGACAGCCGTGACACTCAACAGAGCCAAGGGGGGGATATTGGTCTCCCTGACCACCAATGGCAGCATGTGTTTGTGTGAGCAGACCTGGCAACCATAAATTAAATAACTGTATTTTTACTGAATCAAATCCAATCAACCTTTAAATGAGTGTAGCCCATGTTAGCAGTACTGAATTGATTGAATATATATACATATATATATAAAGCATGTGACAGGCTTTTTTCTGCTGACACTACACAGGCATGTTGCAGACACATTAAAATTCCCAGAATCGGCATATGGAAACTGGAGTAACTCTGCAAACAGAGAGGACAGAACTGTCCACAGAATTGGTGGTTACCAGTAGTAAGAACAAGCCAAATTCGTCTGTGGCCGCATGTTTATTTTATGAAATGGGACAGTTCTCTAGGCTGGAGCAGCTGAATTTTTCTGGAGTGGTACTGCGGAGCTGTTACTGCTGACTATAGCACCCCCTAGAGGCCAGCCTGGTCCTGGCATGTAAAGAAGGGGAGCCCATCTCTAGTACTCCTGTTACTGCTACAGCACACCCAGAGGCCAGCCTGGTACTGTCTTGCAATGGAGAAGCACCCTTCTTCAACACATCCTGACCACACTCTGACACACAGGCTTGTTTATTTAAGGGGCCACATTCAGCCCAGAATTTTCAGGAAAAAAAGGACTTTTGTGGGATTTGCATGACCCGCTTTTCCCTGGAGCGCTTTCACAGAGGATAGCTCCTGAGAAACACGCCCAGCCATGTCCTCACCTTCCAGCTTTTAGTTCCTGTGCTACTGCTTCATTACACCAGTTCCCGCTGGAGGTAGTGAAGCCTCAACATCCACAAGGATCTACAGTGTATGTAGCTGCCACCCTCTGGAATAATCAGTTGAAAATGAAATTATGCTGTTTTTCCATATACAAGTATGAGTTGACGTACATTGGAATGCTTCTTTTCATGTATTCCATCATGCTCTCCTTTGACACATATACACACACAGTAGAGCACTACTTTCACTATAGCTTAAATGCAGACTGACTAGTAAAACATCTCTGAAATAGATGCAAGGCTTCAAGCTCTGAAACCTACAAGCCATTTTCAGACAGGAATTAGCACATATTTTCATAGCACACATATGGCGCAGCTATGTGTAAATGAATAAACTAGTAGCATAAATAAGCAGCCATCACCGCAGGAACTCTGCGGCACTAAACTAACTTCCAGTGATACCTGCTGACAATCCCTTGGCTGTCTGTGGCAGAGCCAGGTCTTTCCTGTCTAGACTGAAGGAGACGCTTAAATGACAAGCAGCACTCCTGAAGGTATCTGTACTATTTGTCTTGACGCCTGACTTTCACCCCACAGCCTGTTCTTTGTCCAGAAGAAAATCAACTGTTTATATGATTTTGCATGATTTTCCCTCAAGAATGCTGGTCAGTCACACAAAAGCTGCTCTGCATGCTATAGATGCACATGCAAAAATCTCCATTCATCCAGGAATTAAATTTTAGGGTGGTAAACACACCCTGGATGTAGATGTTAATCATAAGATTATATCAGCACTTTTGAGGTGAGCAAACATCTGCCTGTTCACATGAAGCCTAAGAACACATTCCGGTAACAGGACTTGGCAATGGGACACAGTAATGGAACACACTAATGCAACTCCAAACAGGAAACAGTAACAGAGTAACATAGTAACACAACACAGTAATGGACAGAGGATGTAACACAGTAATGCAACTAATAACAGGACAGAGTAACATGATTCAGTAATGGGACATTGTGGTGGTAGCTGTGCGGACACTGTTTAATGGAAGGGGATTTGGCCAAAAAAAACAGAGTCAGTATGAGAATAGACAAATAATTTAATTTCAAGCTTGAAAAGTCCATATACCATATTCAAATTAACCCATAGAAATACAAAGGGGAAAAAAACTAAATGGGAAAACCCAAACTTAGAAAATTAAAAAATCAGGAAACTTACAAATGCCACAAAATTCTCAGTCTGCTAGCCTGCAGAGGACAAATCACAACAGTTGCAGAGCCTCTGTGCTCAACCGCAACAAAAACCAATAAAAAAAAAACCCATAAGACTAGACAAGCAAACATATAGCAGGTGGCCAGCACCATTTACAAACCATAGTGAACACATAACAATCAATTAACCCCTACACAACAAAAAAAAAGACTCAGACAAAAGCACATGCTCTTACCTACGCAGATAAGCAGATTTACTAAATAAGTACAAAGCCAACCCATCCTATAAGCACAGGAAAAGACATCATACAGGGGTGGTTTGATCAAGGCCACTCCTGTCATCCCCCTGGCCATAACCAACGTGGACTAGGCCAATTAGGCCCGGAACCAAATAATAAGGCTTCGTTCTCTAATGGCACCCTTTTGCTGCCGGACCAATGCTGCCAGTGCCAAAAACCAGAACATTCACCGCACAAACGGTAACCTTTTTATGCCCAAACATCGCCCTCCCTGTGCGGTCACTCCATGACCGTCACAGACATCAGAAATGGAATGTAGGACACCGTAACAGGACACAATATGGTGGGATGTGGAGGGACACGGGAACACAACACAGGGTGACATGGTGGGACACAGTGGGATGTAGCACAACACAGGGGAACACAGTGGGATGTGGTGGGATACAGGTGACATGGTGGGGCATGGGGGAACACAGCGGGATATAGCGCCACACAAGCAGTATGGTGGGATGCAGAGGAACGTGGTGGAATGTGGTAGGATACAGGCCAACATGGTAGGATATGGGGGGACACAACAAGACAAAGTAGAACATGGTAGGGCGCAGGGAGGCCTGGTGAAATGCGTCGGGATGTGGTAGAGCACAGGGCAGGACACTGCAGAATGAGGTGGAACACAGGGGGACGCGGCAGGACATAAGGGGATGTGGCAGGACACAGGGCAGGACACTGCAGAATGAGGTGGAACACAGGGGGACGCGGCAGGACATAAGGGGATGTGGCAGGACACAGGGCAGGATACTACAGGATGTGGCAAGACAAGAGGAATACAGCAAGACATGACAGGAAACAACACAATGAGCAGGACATGTCAGGACACAGGGGAATGGACAGGACATTGAGGGATGTAGGGGGACACAGGAGGTCATAGCGGGATGTGGAAGGATATAGGGGAATGGGCAAGACACTACGGGACATGGTGGGACAGGGGAATGGGCAGGACACTGCGGGATGTGGTGGGACAGGGGAATGGGCAGGACACTGCGGGATGTGGTGGGACAGGGGAATGGGCAGGACACTGCGGGATGTGGTAAACATAGGGGGACACAGTGGGATGCAGCGAGATGTGTGTGAATGTGGCAGGATACAGAACAATAGAAAGAACATATGGGTACATAGTGGGATGTAACAGGACGTGGTGCCCACAGCCCTGTCTGCTCCTGTTATTCTTGGATGGACGTGAGCCCTCCCCCCAACAAAAGGCCTATTTATGGCTGACCTTCTCCGCATTGCCTAGTTTCACTGGTAAGTGGGGTGTGTAACAGTAGCCGGGCTGGGTAGGATCTGGACATGAGGGCAGCAGAGCAGGACTGGGAGGGTTGGGGGTCACACAGGAGCCTGGACACCCACTGAAGCAGACTAGGCACAGATTGGACAAAACACACACATATACAGATATTCACAAGTACGGAGAGAATATATTAACGATAAATATTACAATAAAACAAATAAATGTGTCAAATACATGTTTATTATTGTATTATTGGTATTATGAGTTATTGGTGCTATAAAAGTACTGTACCATTATACAACAGACCAGTCACTTTGTTCTAATTTGCTACATGTAGTGCACTATGCTCGCTTACGTCTGCCATGTCCCTCTCTGACCAGAATCTTTAAACTCTGTTTTAACCTTATCGGACCTTGGACTTTGGCTGTATATTTGCTTGGATGTTGTGCTAAAAGACGTTAAGTGATGCATAACTGTATATAGTTATTAATACTATTATACGCTGAAAGATACAGCCTTGTTATTACAGTGTTACATTATGTAATGTATAAACTGCCAAAATACAACCAAAACAATAAAAGTTTCCTCTGCCTATACTTTGATCAGACTGCGCTACTCGTTTTCAGTCTCCGCTCTCACTCCTCCACTCTGCTCTTGTCTTCCTGTCACTTCAGCACATGCAAACGGAGCACAAATACCCACCCAGCTCAGAGTTATGAGGAAGAGCAACTATTCGCTATTTGGTGCCAGCAGTGCAAACCTTGGGCGGTGGACAATGTGATACAAGTATCGTTCTCTGATCAGTCCACTTTCACTGTCTTTCCCACATCAGGGAGAGTTACGGTGTGGAGAAGCTCCAAAGAGGTTTACTACCTGGATGATCGCATACGCAGCGTGCAGCATGGGGGAGGATCAGTGATGGCTTGAGCTGCAATATCATGCCATTCCCTAGGCCAACTACTTATCTTAGATGGGCACTTCACTGCCAAGGACTACTGAACCATTCTGGAGGACCATGTTCATCCAGTGGTTCGAACATTGTACCCTGAAGGTGGTGCCATGCATCAGGATGATAATCACAGCAAGACTGGTGAAAGAGTAAAATTGAACACCTCCCATGACCTTCACAGTCAGCAGACCTGAACATTATTCAGTGACTTTGGGGTGTTTTAGAGGAGGGAGTCAGGAAACGATTTCTGTCCACCAGTAACGCATAGTAACCTGACTAATGTTCTGCAAGAGAAATGACTCATAATCCTTCTAGCCACCATGAAGGATTAGTATCTGTTGTTCCCAAGACAAATTGATTCTGTAACGGTTGCAAAAGGAGCCTTGGGGCACTAATGAATTCAATTTGAACCAGAAAAGTATCCCTTGGCTAAAGATGATTACTTACATCAATACATTTATTTTCCATAAAGGATGCTTTAAAATCCTCTCAAATGAAAACCATCAGAATATGAGTCACAAAGTCAGAATCAATTACTTGGAAAAAACAGAATCTTAGTGAGCATATTCACACAAATAAAAAGACAAATTAAAACTCCATGTTAGCAGTCTGCTCACATGCTTCACATTTAATTCATGCGACAGCCTTATAAACCTCAGGAATTTCAGCTGTGGTGGAATGTAGCCTAGAGTCCCCCACAGGCTCCAAATTCAGAGGTTAAAGGTCAACGTGACCCGCCCTCTGTGCTGCCCTGGCATCTGCCAGCACAGAAATCAATTTGTCAAAAGCAAACACTGCGATCCAGCAGCTTCCTTCATGATGGGCAGCTGAAGGTCCAGCAGTAGCCTTGTGGCTGAGGGGAAGGGCCCTCCAAGCTGGGGGTGAGGGTCACGGTTAGAGTTAGGGTCAGCGTTAGGGTTACCATAGGTCGGTGTAATGTGCTTCAGTTTGTTATCCAAACTGGAAATGAATATGCTGTAAATTATTCTTTCCAACAAAAAACATTGATCTTGGTAATTGTTACTATCAAAATTCAAATTTCTGGGAAGGTGGTCCATGACCATACTATTTCACACTAAGAACTGACAAAGTGCAGAGAGTCTGGGTTATTGTGTAGCTCAACAGGTTAAGGGATCTGTGGCCATATCCATAATGTTGTGGTTTCATTGCTAGCAAACAGTAATCATATCTCCATCAGGCCTTTGAGAAAGACCCTTCACCCCATCTCCTGCAGTAGCGCCGGCTGACCTTGCTCCCGGATCCTCACTGTACATCACTTTGGACAAAAACATAAAATGATGAAAATGAATGTAAATATGAATTCCTTGGAAGATGGCAGCATGAACACAGCAGCTGGACCACACACGAGATCCTGGACAGACCACACAGGGACTGGGCCCCGGGGCCCTTGCATGAAAGCACGCCCACCCTGGACTCCTGTCTCCTGGGGCCCCACGGCCCTGCGGATGGCGCCTTGCTGAGTGAAGAGCACAGGGGCCTTGCCGCAATGTTTACAAGCAGAGTCAGCTCTAATCTTACACTGTGATCTAAAGGCATAATTCTCCTCACGGGGTTTCCCACAGGTCATGTATGACTGTAACAGTGACAGGGCCATTGGGGGAGGGGGGTAACATTTTAATAACATATCTAGATAAACAGTAGGACCATGTCCAGGACCACAACCCTCCAGAACCAAAAACGTTTCAAAAGAGGGTTTATGATCTGCAAAATCCAAGAAGCTAAGCTACTAAGAAATACCTGGGACTAAATATGTGTGTGTGTGCATGGGGGGGGGGGTTGTGGTTAGGTTCTGAAATAAGATCAATACAGAGTCACCTTCACTCTCCAAAGGTCTAACATCATGACCCACAGCAGACAGTCCTCTCTGCTTGTCTGTTAATCTTCCCAGGAATAAATGACTGTATTTACAATCTACTAAAGAAGAAAACTGATGCCCCAGATTATCGGGTCAAGATGTCAAAAGTCAGGACAGATCTGAGTGTCAGTTACATGGGAAGATGTACACAGACAGCTCAGAAAGGGGTTCTAAAGTCTGCTTTTGACATCTCATTTATAAACATTACAGGGCCAGAGATACTCTGTGGCTGCCGCTCAGCCTCTGCTCCTGGCTCCACATCCTTCACCACCAGCCCAATCCACAGGACTGGCCTAAATATGTCACAAAGCTTCATGAAAACAAGATTTACCCCTGAATTACAGATCCCAGAAACGCCGGCTTCCCCGAAAAATAGCATTGTAAAGAAAATATGCTTAATTTAAATAAAAATATACTTATATTTGAAAATATAACTTCATAGCACAATCTTCAACTCTGAATTCCAGCCAGGAATGACCATTCAACTGTATCATTCGAAATACATTTTGTATACGGTGATAAGTGTTTTTCTTTAATAAAAATTTGATCACAAAAAAGGATGCATTTTGTAATGAATGCAATTTATTTTAACATTTGATCAAAGCACAATGATATACATTTATCGTAGGACAATATGTTTATGGTTATTTTGTCTTATAGAATGCTTGGTTATTCAATCATAAATGCATGACAAACTTTTTATATTTTTCTGCCAGGATGAAACATGAAAAGTCTATAATATCTACACATTTCAATTTTGTTTTTGGAACTGGGAAAAAACAGTGGATCTTTTCCAGTACTGAGTTTTTATAAATGATCACTGCAGCTTGATGATCAGGGACCTAATGATGAAAGTATGTCTGTTTGGTTTAACTGCGAGTTTGAAAGGAAGAGACGCTCATCCTGTGACAAGCCCCACCTGCAACAATCCAGTCAGCGACGAGCCTAGTCAGAGACAACAAGCCCAACCAGCAATAAATCCAGTCAGTGACAAGCCCAACCAGTGATGACAAGCCCAGTTAGCAACAAGCCCAGCCACTGACAAGCCCAGTAAGTGAGGAAATCGTCCAGCAGTGAGCCCGGGCCGCAATGAGTCCTGCTGTAATTTCCTACTAACTTTACCTACAATCTGTATGCCACACCGTGGTTATGGGGGAGCCTTATTTCATGTCAATATGTACCAGTTGAGTAGATATGATCAGAATTAAAACTCAGTGTTCCATTCCTCGATGCTAATACCAGTCTCAGAGTCATAGGGACACAGCGTCAGCCTTCTTCACCCCGAACTCTCTGGGTCCTTTTCCTCCATCCATACTCCTTTGATGACACAGTAAGAGGCGTCACTCAGAGTCTCCCAAACGTGGGAAGCAGCATCGAGCCGCAGAAAGGCACTTTTAAGTCCTTCTGCGTGATCATCGTGTACATCTCCCCGGTGGCCTGCCTACGTAAGGACTGCATGCCATTCATCTGAGTCAACAGCAGGCAAACAAAACAGAGCCTTTTTTCCATGGTAGGATTTTGGTAAGACACCCACAGAAGGCTCCACCGACTGGAGCCATTCTCATGCAAAGCTTACCTCCAGGGAGTGAGTAACATGAAGAGCAGACACGGGGTCTCCACTGGTGAGAGACAGGAAGCAGGAACCTCAAGAGCTCACATCCTCACTCAAGTGACCCTGGCCTCAGAAAAAAGGGGTCCATTTCCAACGAATAAGGGATTTCTTAAGCATCTTATTAAATAAAAAGGCCCCAGATTAAGGAAACGTTAATTATGTGAACTGGTGGGGAAACTGTGGGTTTTGTAAACATTATAATGGCAGCAAAGAAAGATCCTCTGAGGAAGATCAACTGTAAAAGTAGACTTTCCAGAGGGAAAAAAAAGCATAGCTTTGCACAGATACTTAAACTCTGACCTCTAATAGGTGATGAAAGCCATCATGGTTACTGGCTCAGCACACTGCAACAGTCACACAGTGCCCTACACAGAAAGAAAGCACACTGAGACAGTCATGTAGTGCCATACAAAGAAAGAAAGTATACTGAGACAGTCATGTAGTACCATACAAAGAAAGAAAGCACACTGAGACAGTCATGTAGTACCATACACAGAAAGAAAGCACACTGAGACAGTCATGTAGTACCATACACAGAAAGAAAGCACACTGCAAGTCACACAGTACTCTACACAGAAGGAAAGTGCACTGCAAGTGACAGAGTACCACACTGTGATAGTCACTCAGTACCCTACTCAGAAAGAAAGTACACTGCAAGTCACACAGTACCCTGCACAGAAAAAAAGCACACTGCCACAATAACGCAGTACGTCTTCCATAAAGTACACCACAACAGTCATGCAGAACCACTTGGATAAAGTACACCACAACAGTCACACTGTCAACTTCATACAGAAAATACACTGCAATAGTGACGTGGTATGGCACACAGAGGGGTGAACATGAATATTTTGAGTACTAGTTAATTTTTTTCAAATCCTTTAACAAATACTTTCTGTGACACACCTAAAATTATTGTTTGAAACATCTTTAATGTGAATATAATTTCAATGCATTCAAATAATATAGTTTTGACATTTTTTATGTCAAGTGGCGCAATCATTTGTGTACAGCAAAAAAACTATTTAATTTGGTAAAGTAATTTAAATATGTTATTAATTAGACATAATCCAATGGTTGAAACTGTCCAACTCCAAGTTACAAAATTATGCGTATTTAGAAAAATTAAAAAAGAAAAACCTTTTGTCCACATTACAAATGTTAGGTGGCACAACCGGTGAAAATAGGATTTTTATTTTAAAGTCATTTCAGAAAACAGTGGACAGGATGTTAGATCATAAAAAAGGTCCCAAGATTTAAGGTGCCATGGAAAGGTTAGTTCATCTCAAAATCTCAAATACTGATAAAAATGTTCACATTGTGCGCCGATGTTTAACGTCAGTTCGTGCGCTGTTTGCTGTATACATTAGGCAAGTTTGAGCAATGGCGGACTTAGCCAAAATAGCGTTTGTACTAACCTTGCTGACAGAACTTCTTACATGTGTACAGATAAATGTTGAGTCACTCTCACATTCTATTGATCAACACAGGCGTCGGAATGTGCGCCATGGTTTTCAGCTTAACAGGACTGGCAATTAGGCTTCTGATTGGCTGACATAGCAGTACGATTAGAGTTATAATGCCGCCTGTTGCTTTGGCATGCTCTTGACAACAAACAAACAAACAAATTTATTTTTGTATAGCGCATTATCACAACATTACATTGTCTCAGAGTGCTTTACAGCATCCCCACCCAAAGCCCCCAGTGAGTAAAGCCATAGGCGACAGTGGCAAGGAAAAACCCCCGAGAAGGAAGAAACCTTGGGAGG
>JAODKE010000020.1:7441170-7451593 GCA_026779605.1 Mormyrus hasselquistii
AGGTAAGGCATTCACGGGGGTTCTGAAGCCCCCCCCCCCCCCCCCTCACATTCACCCTGGTGCATTATTTAGGGTAGGCAACCTAGTAACAGTAACCAGGACAACAATTCACATAAATAAACACAGTATATCTACCATTTTTGTAAATGGAATCAGCATGACCAGAGAAGGCCTATGGGTATTGAAGTCCTTTGTAATCGTAGGTGGGACCTGTGCAAATAGACATGGGGAATCAAATTGTGAAATCAAGCCAATATTTGGGTCAGTAAGAACATTTTTAATATTCGGGGTGGACAGATTAAGTTAAATTGTTTCATAAACCTGGCACACGTGACTAAAGGTGTAGAGGTGTGTAGAATGAGTGAGAATATGGAATATGACCCTTTGTGTGTATAGGGTTTGTTAATGAGTGCTGTTCTTACCCTCTGATAAAGCCCCCTGCTGCTTTTATAAATATTTGCTGTAGTTTTTCTCACTTCTTCCTTACTCCTCTAGAGGGTGATATCTACCAAGAATTTCTGAAGGAAATGGCATTAAAATATATCATGAAAACATATTGATGCTTGGTTCTATCTGCAAGCGGCTGGTTGTGTTTATGAAACATTAATCAATTATCTAACTTATTACTTTTTTTGTCAAATACTAAACATAGTATTTCTGGAGGACCACACACTTTGCCAATAACTTAGAGTCAAAGCTTCAGGTTTGGATGAAATAGCAAGGTTTGACCCCCTGAAAAGGACAAACACACCAGCAGAGGCGTGAGCTGCAGTCCAGTGCAAGTTCTGTCACCCCACAGAAGATGAAGGAGAACATCCAGAAAGAGGAGAGTGCCGTCATAAAAAACCCGGACCCACTGCATCCTGCTCAGCAGCAAATCTGCCAGGAGATAAAGGTGTGAAGAAGAACCAGCTGGAGATGACTAATAAAGCTGCTGAGATGTCTGCTGAGATGCACATTGCCTTGTTTATCCTCTCATAGAAATTCTGTTTATTAGAAAGACTCCATTCGGAATCTCAGACTCAGGCTTGTTCCAGATACTGGCTGGCAGATTCAGGGGCTCAGCTGGACGGCAACTCCAGATATGTGTAGATGAGGTAAACTTTCTACTCACTGCACTCAAACTGGAAGCTGTGGACGGACAGCAGCAGCGTTGTGTAGGAGCCAAGCCCCTCTAAAATGCTGTTTTATATGTATTATATCAAGCCAGATTCACAGCCATGATGCGAGGGGATGTATCACATGGTGTGTGTGTGTGTGTGTGTGTGATGGTAGATGCTTCTGAAGCCAGAGTGTGGCATCTGCAGCAATTCGGAGCTCAAGCAGAGCGTCCACATGTTCACACACGTTCACACCGGGACCAAGTCTTACCATCCTGATGGATACTTGCTGGTCCTTCTTCCCTAGAGATCTTGTGCTAATCTCCCTCCCTCTGCATCCCGAGTTCATTCACGATCCAGAAGTTCCCCCGCCCTCATTTTGTCACTGTGAAGCAGCTCTGTGATCTCTCTCTCTCTCTCTCTCTCTCTCTCCCCGTCTGCTCCAGCTGACTCCATCCATGCCGTGATGAGGGAGTGCCCCCTCCTCTTTCTCAACACCCCACTCTCCCTCGCCCTACTGCTCCCACCACAGACGGTCCGGATGGAGGTGCACGGAGGAGCAGCTGGCCAAGGTAGGGGCGGCTGACTGCGTGTGTGAGTCACGAGTATGTCAGGAGTGGCCGGCAACACGTTATCTACATGTAACATGCGTGGTGACATTGAGGGACAGGTAAATAATGAGGAGAGCAACAGCATGACTGTATTCGATTGGAGGAGACAGACCCAGTGCAGAGGGACCAGAATGTGGGCATGGAACGGCTACTCAAAGCCACGAATGCTTGCTCTCGGCTCTGTGTATCGCCTCTTTGAAAGGAGCTCAGATTATGTGTTAAACAGAGAGAACTTAGGGTTGATTTGAGCAGAGCGTGTGTTCAGCTGGTCAGCAGGAATTTAACGCGGATGGAGTGAGGCAGCTTCTGTCATCAGTCCCTGTTGACTGAACAGAGATGGACTTTCCAGTCAGACGAGACTGAACTTCCTGAAGGAGACCTCGGCTCTCAGCCTCTTACTCGAATGATAGAGTCTCCATGAACAGAGCAGAGCTGAGAGTCTGCTGAGGTGACACCTGCACCTCCGTTAAATTAACGAGACACCAGCCGATGAAACTGTACTTTCAGCAGCTCAGTGTGATACTCCTTTGTGGATCTGTCAGACGCTTCAGGTGGCTCTTTTTAAAATGAAGATACGGAGTAAATACTGAATACGGAGTAAATACTGAATACGGAGTAAAATGCAGAGGTTTGTGTAAGATCATCACTGGTGACGTGCTCTCAAAAAACTCAGTATAGGCAAGAAATTTGAAGGTAGTCTTCTGTAAACAGCACTGAGATTGTGCAGAATGTGGGTTCCTACAGAACGACATGCAGCTTGAGTTCAAGCAGTTTGAGCAACTGGTGATGTGCCTGAACTGGAATGTGAGCTACCAAAAAAAGGGCTGGAATTTGAGCAGCTGATGCGCCCAGGAAAAACACAGCAAATGAGATACATCCTCACCGTGACACCATCTGTTCCTACATACTCAAGTCCCTAGAGTCACATGACCCAGCTGGCTGCTGTCTAATCCCATAAATTTACTTTACTACTAATAATCAGGCGTTATTGTTCAGTGATCAGGAGACACCGTGATTAAAGAATGAATATGGGGCTGCATCAACCAGCCCTGAGCTTTTCAGCAAGCGGCTGATTTCCCATCCTCTACTTGTCCTTTGCAGCAGATCCAAACAAGGATGTTCAGAAGCCACTGAAGTCCTGCAGCTCAGGGGAACTGAGCCCAGAGGCATCCCACAATCCTTCAGGGGGAGAGGAGAGAGGAATCCCACTGCCCCTTTCTGGGCTACTGCATCTGACAGACAGGAGACGTGAGTGTTAATGATGCCAAATGGGGGGGGGGGGGGAAGTGCTATTTGGCAGAGGAGTTTATAGAAACGGCATTTGATGAACAAACTAAAACCATAAGAATATAAGGATCTGACAAACAGGAGGGGAGGGGGGCGTTCGGCCCATCAAGCTCGTTTGGGCAGAATTCTACTAATAGCTTAAAGTTGTTAAAATCTTATCTAGTTCTGATTTAAAGGAATCCAGGATTTTAGCTTCCGCTACATGAACAGGAAGACTATTCCATACTCTAACTACACGCTGTGTAAAGAAGTGCTTTCTCACATCCAGTCTAAAATGTTCTCTTGCTAATTTACACCTATGGCCACGAGTTCTAGTATTTAAACTAATATTGAAACAGCATTTTGGCTGAACAGCATCCAGACCCGTTAGAATCTTATAGACCTGGATCATGTCCCCCCTTAGTCTCCTTTGCTCAAGGCTAAACAGATTCAGCTCAGCTAACCTCTCCTCATAAGACATTCCTCTAAGACCAGGAATTATTCTCGTAGCCCTCCGTTGCACCTTTCCTAAGGCAGCAATGTCCTTTTTAAAGGTATGGTGACCAAATCTGCACAGAATATTCTAGGTGGGGTCTTACCAAGGAATTGTATAATCTTAGCATCACCTCCCTTAACTTAAACTCCACACACATAGAGATGTAACCCAACATCCTATCGGCCTTTTTAATTGCTTCCCCACACTTGTGAGGAGGGGGGGGGAGATGGGGCCACCACTCAGAGCTTTGTGAAGACGGCGGAGCCGGCATCATGACTCATTCTTGCTCTGATCGTAGGATCCCTGCTCAGACTGACACGTACAGGCTGCAGCCATTGTTCATTGTTACTTGTGCAGCTGAAAATCCACTCTGTGTGGCCCCACAAAGGTATGGCCATTCCCTCCCTGGGTGAGGTCCAAGCCCGAACAAGAAGCTATAAACACGGCCCACAGACCCATCATTGTGGCTGGAGGGTCAATGAATAATCACACAGGATGTGGTGAAAGGCCCGTGTCCCACCCTCACACCCCCACCCCAGGAGCTTGGTGAATGGGGAGCGACCCCCAGTGTCAGGGAGCGGGATACTGAGCATCCCTTATGGGGTTTGATTTGCCCTGAGACATGTGGGGCTGTGACAGGAAATGCCGACAGGAGACAGGAAGTAGCTTCCTTTAGTAACCCAGAGCAACTGGGCCCTGGTTTCCAGATTGTGGCTAATAAAGCCATCAAGAGCAGCTGATTGGCCCAGATCTGTCACGTTAACCATTAAAACTTCCCTCTAAATCACTGAATGTGCCAGATCTAGATCATACCGTTGGGTCTTTGTGTCCCGTGATTTGGGGAGGTGCACATCACCCTAAGTGTCACTGCCACATCCCCACGATGATCCTGCAGAAAGCAGCCGGTCCGCTCCCCGTGCCCCATAATTCCGTGCAGGCCCAGTGAGAGATGACTTCCCGCTTCCACAGCCCAGAGGGGGAAACCACATGAATCTGGGATGTGACATCATCTTTCGGATTTCGGACTGTCCAAAATGATTGATAACATTTTTTGCTGTTTATCCCAATGAGGAACAGAGGACATGCAGAGCTGGCACAGGACGGCTTTGTAGAGAGTCACAAAAATGCCCCATGGCTATTCGCTGATGTCTTTCTCTCTCACACACACACACACACACACACACAGTCGTGTAATCATATATTTTTGGGGACCGCTCATTCATTTCTATGGGAAAAATGCTAATGCTAACTATGATGACCTTAACCCCTACCCAGCCCTAACCATAACCATAGGTAACTAAGCAAAATACAAGAGTTTTTGCAATTTTAGTTCTTTCATTGCAGTCACAGATTTTTATAAAATAGAGTTTTCCCAGGAAACTGGTCCCCATAAGGTAAAAAAAATGGGTATTCATCATGTTCTGGGGACATTTGGTCCCCACAAGGTAAGGTATACCTAGACCACACACACACACACACACACACATATACACACACACACACAGATATACAGAGGAAAACAACAGGGCACAGGGTGCAGCTTCAGCAGCCTCAGGAAATCAAAGACATGCTGCATGTTGATTAATAGAAAATAAATTCTGGGCTAAAGATTTGACCGAAATGTCCAAAGGCATTACATCACAGCCAGAGCAGAGGAAGCTCCTCTGCACACACTGCTGAGCTCCCGAGTTCACGTGAGACACCTCATACTGTGCATGATTTTTAGTTTTTCGATTGCATTCACAGATCTTTGTGGGGACCTGTACTCATACCTTTGTGGGGACTTTCTATACATTTCTATGGGCAAAACCCTAATCCCAGTAATGACATCCTTGACCCCTACCCAGCCCTAACCATAATCACGAGTAACCAAACAAAATTAAAATTAAATTTCTCGATTTGTGTGGACCTGAATAAATAACAGACAAAATGTCCTTACAATGTAATGCATATCTGAACTACACACACACACACACACACACACACACACACACACAGCTAACTCCTGCCCAGTGAATAATGGAAAATCTCAATCCAGCGAGTTAGAACTTGATGACTGATGCGCAACAGTATCCGCATAAGGATCTAGAAGGACGTCGGAGCTCTGCGCAGGCCGGGGTGTAGCAGCGTCTCCTGGTCCCAGTCGTGGTATCCATCAGCCTCTGCCTCGCTCTCCTGCAGAGCCGCTGAGCAGCGTCTCCTCCCTGGAGGTGCACTTCGACCTCCTGGACCTGACCGAGCTCACGGACGTGTCCGACCAGGAGCTGGCAGAGGTCTTCGCCGACTCGGATGAAGAGAAGCAGAGTGAATCACCAGCAGGTAAATGAGGCTCCTCCTGCTGCTGATTATATTTTAATCATATAATAACGATAATAATGGTTATTATTTAATATTACGTGTGGCATTAGTGATCACCTTGGGAGTGTGAGATATGAGATATCGTTCTTTTAACAGCAGTGATGGGACCCATCCGTCCGTCTTCTGACCATTTTACATTAGACAGGTGGTGGTGGGGGGGGGGGGTCGGTTCCAGACAGCACAGGGAAGGAGGTAGGGGGCCATGACACCCATCCATTACCTGGGAATATACATGCACATCCTATGGGGCTTTTTTAGGAAGTCTGCTTGACACAGAGGGAAGATACAGACTGGACATAGAGTAGCGGTGAGAGGCAACAGTTTTAGTCAGGGAGCCACTGCACCCCCAGAACGACTGTCCCGGACATGGACCGTCAGTCCTCTGCAGCCAGGGGGTGATAGCTGACAGAATAGCAACCGGACTTAGAAATCAAACAGCTACTCTAGTAAGATGCCAAAATGAGGCTTTTGAGACATTTTAAAAACAAGACCATGTCTATTTGATGGTGATCATGATGTTTAGTCATTAAAACCTAGGGTGCCCCACATAAACACCTCTCTCACTGCAAGAGGTTCATCTGGGCAGTTTCATCACTGGCCGTATGGAAAGAAACAGAGCAAATGACCCAGCGTGACCTTTAGGGTGAAGCCGACAGAGCCGGAGGCACCGGGTTGATTCCCAGCCACATGAAAGTGGGCTGGACAACAGCGTAGCATCACCAAGCCCGAGCTTCCGGACAAAGGGGTGCCGTAGGTCCGTCCAGGTCTGACCCAAACAGCTGCAGGACCAATATGGAGAAAAGATCATAAAGTGTAAAATAAAGAATATAAAGATAAAAATAGATCAACCACATGGAGCTGACCAGCTGGGGCGTGGAGGTGCTGGGGTTCATACTAATCATTCCACTGCTGTTCCTGGGAATGTCTCCTGTGCCTGGTCTTCTCATCCCCAGGTCTGCGGCGAGACACACCAGCTCTCCAGCCTCACAGTCACCGACCAGGTTCGACCCACAGAGCCCATCTGAAATATTAAGCTAGGGACGTGTTACACACCGGGGACGTGTCATACGACAGGGACATGTCATACACCAGGGACGTGTTATACACCGGGGACGTGTCATACACCAGGGATGTGTGTCATACACCGAGGACGTGTCATACACCGGGGACGTGTGTCATACACCAGGGACGTGTTATACACCGGGGACATGTGTCATACACAGAGGACGTGTCATACACCGGGGACGTGTCATACACCAGGGATGTGTGTCATACACCGAGGACGTGTCATACACCGAGGACGTGTCATACACCAGGGATGTGTGTCATACACCGAGGACGTGTCATACACCGAGGACGTGTGTCATACACCGGGGATGTGTGTCATACACCGGGGACGTGTCATACACCGGGGACGTGTATCATACAACAGGGATGTGTCATACACCTGCGATGTCATACGCTGAGGACAGCCCTGTAAATTTATCTTTGTGTCCCAGGACGAGACCCGTCCCCCTTGGGCCACAGTGAGTACATGTGCTCCACCTCCTGGACCCAATGCAGTAAAAGTGAACCAACCCAAGGCAGGGAACAGCAGCATAGATCTGACAGCGAGGAGTAATTCCTGCACCCGGAGATTCGAAGCAGCCAGAGCCAGTGACAGAAGGAGGATACTGGGGAGCGAGGGTGCGGCTGCTGAACAAGCCCGCTCAGACCCAGAGGAGGCGGAGCATGTGCCTGCAGTGCATTCTGGGAACTTCTCCTCCCTGACATCACCGGGGGGGCAGGGAGAGAACCAAACCACAGTGTCACGATCATGCTGCTTCAGGAGAATGTTCTGCTCACAAACCAAAAGAGAACTGGCAGCCGGGAAAGGTTCTGATGGGAAGGCTGTGAGGTCAGAATGACAGCTGATACTAAAGCTGCCATCCCACAGGGACAAACATGTCCACTGTCACCTTCAATAAAACGAGAGCAAAGGTGGGTTTTGCCCATTTATCATTAGCAGAAAACAGAAGAACCATTCACATGGTTCATGGTGGAGTTCAAGGCTGCAGATTTGAGTGAGAATACAGACACATTTATGCATGTGAGCACTCAGGAAGAACCTAGCGCTTACATATATAGCATGTTGGAATCTGAAGTGCTGTGGGTCTTACTTCACTGTGTGTATGTCTGTTAGGATGGAGAGTGTTAATCCAATAAACGCTATTTCAGTTTTAGTTAAGGTGTTAAATCTGACTGTGCTTAAGTGAGATCTACAGCAATCTAACAGGGGATTTCTAACAAAATTCACTAATCAAATGGATGACCCCCAACCTACGGTATAACAGATTGTACCAAGCAGCCCAGCATACCTGTCCTGGTTGTGTCCTCGTGTATTTTTGTTTGTGAGTCCTGAACCATAGCCGCTTACCAAACTCCAGCCACAGGCTCTGACACACAAGTGACGGGAAGCTGACCCAGAGCTCTCGTGTCCTCAGAGGAGAAGCTGAGGCCGTTTTCAAAATGTGCTCCTTGGGGAGGCAAACCTCTGCTCCTCCCAGCAGTGCCTGTGAGAGCTGAAGCTTTGTTGAAGGTGCTCTGGATCTGTACTAGAAAACCACAAAAATTGAACTTTGTGCATTTCAACTCTATACACTAGCCTGAAGGTTATTGACAGGTAAAACGTCATGTAAAATCATGTCCTGAAGCCTAAGCATTAACAAAGAAACTGTCCCAATGTCCCAACACTGAAATGCAGTGCTGGTGTGAATGACCAGGGCCCCGGGCCAGGGGCCAATCCTCTTCTCTGGCTGGGGCCCCATCAGCCTGATCTCATTGGGGGCCCTTTCCAGCAACTTATATTAAACATGAATGTATGCTCTTCAAATTTCATGCGTTTTAAACACTTTTTTGCAATGAAAAATTTAATTATAATGGCATAACTATGTAACCTGTGTTCATTTACAGGGAAATGAAATATATGGTGTATATATTATGTATTTTAAACCTGCATAAAACAGAAACCCATTGTATATTACATTTGTAACATACATTTATAACACAGCTGTTTGTTTAAATAAAGAGAATTCCTGTTACAGTACGTTCTGTGGCCTTTTTGGTGGATCTGGGCACCAATTACACACCCCCCACCTTCACATATCTCGTCGGTCCCGGGGGGGCATTAAGGTAGCTGAGACCAAACACAGTATTACAATGACACGACAGCCAGCTGGTTTGTCCAAAATGTTCTGAAATACTTGTTTCATCTTAGAAACTCCTGTAAAAGATGTTTAATAGTAAAGTTCCACAATTATTTGAAATGTTACCATTGGGCCTTTGAGCAAGGCCCTCAACGCTTGCTGCTCCAGAAACGGATCATGTTCTCTGAGCCTTGCAGTGTTTCAGCTAATGAAACACTGAATAAATAAGAATATCCAGTTAAATACCACCTGTCTGAGAAACACTGCGTGAACCACTAATTTAATACACAGACACGTTAATGCAAACCAGCCAGTGGTATTTAACAAACGGCCATCCTCAGATCAAAGAACACATGGACACCCGCATGACAGCTGGGGACAGACCATCATGCCCAATTACTGCAGAATGCAGGATGCAGATACCAGATCAGCTGGAAGTATGAAGCCATAGATCACATAAAGGGAGGAGAAACATCTCAGATAAAAACTGGGTGTGTATCTTCCCGAAAACATTTACACACCATCCCTTAGAAATAATAGCTCCTTGAACAGAAGCATCTGAAAGTGCTATACACCCCCCCAACAACCTAGTTATCCAAACCCTGACCATAAAGCAGGTACTTCTGCTCTATGCCACCACCAAAAATGATCCAACCTGCCTCCTGTCAATGTTCTCCTTGTAAGAGTTCTGTGTCTGATGGGTCCTGCCTCTTGTTCCCTTCATGTTCTTGTCATGCAGGTCCTGAGGAAGGCTGGTCTCTGGGTCCTCCACAAACTCCCCACAGGTGCACATCTCCTCAAAGGGCCGAGGTCCTAACAGCTCTAGTGTGTCACCTTTGCCCCACCTGGACAGAGCAGCTCTAAGTCAAGGTGAGCAGGAGACCACCACGTTTAAGAGACATCACACATGTGATGTTTTCAAACAACATATTAATCAGGAAAACACCCAGTCGGCTGTGTTCAGCTGCTGAGCTGTGATCTCAGGAACCCGAAGGGCACAACTAAAGCACCGCCCGTAGAGCACCCCTCCCCCCATACTGATCTCCTATGTCACCCTGCCGGAGGAGGTCACAGAGGTCACAGGAGGTGGAGGAAGCTTGTCTCAGACAAAGCCTACCTCAGGGAACCTGGCATACAGGTAGCAGTGAAGTTTGATGTCTGCATCTGCAGCCCACACTGTCCTTACATTGCAGTATCTTGGAAGTCCCAGCAGCATCCCTCCTCTGCAAGCTCCTCACTACGGAAACTGCAGCAGTGCATGTGGCCACACCCACTTAGCCATCACTAGGTGTGCACCACTGCCACCTGGTGGTGTGGATCATCACCTGCAGGGTACTATCTGGGTTACACTCAGAGAGATGGGGGGGGGGGGGGGGCCAAGACAAGAAATGCAACACGTTAAAAACG
>JAODKE010000020.1:7454356-7468584 GCA_026779605.1 Mormyrus hasselquistii
CCCCCGCCCCCCAATGGTATTTTTATCCATCTTCAGAAATCCCCCTGCAAAGTTCTTGTGAGATGGCAGATTTAACAGTAATATAAGTACGTGTGTGAATCCTTCCAAAGTAGCAGCAAAAAAGCAAGAAAGAAAGATGAAACAGAACTCTGGACAAAATGCAAGGACTAAGAGGTTCTGCATCTCTGTGATTTTCATTACTCCGTATTTTGTGTATCTGAACCAAATCTTTAGTTGGAAAGACACCAAAAAATACTGGTTAAGTCAAGAAATACTTTTAAGCAATAATATGTGAGCCAAAGGGAGCCAAACAGTTGGACAGCAGAGCACTAAATGGAGGCTGGGTTGGTTGAGGATGAGCTTTGCCTAAAACTCTCCTCAAATCAGCAGGGGCTTCTGCGGTGGGGCCTCTGACTCCTCTTCCTCATCTTCGTACATCTCCCCTTCATCGTCGGCCGTAGCGTCCTGATACTGCTGGTACTCAGACACCAGGTCGTTCATGTTGCTCTCGGCCTCGGTGAACTCCATCTCGTCCATGCCCTCGCCAGTGTACCAGTGCAGGAAGGCCTTGCGTCGGAACATGGCGGTGAACTGCTCGGAGATACGCTTGAAGAGCTCCTGGATAGCCGTGCTGTTGCCGATGAAAGTGGACGACATCTTGAGGCCGCGGGGTGGGATGTCACACACTGCTACCTTGACGTTGTTGGGGATCCACTCCACAAAGTAGCTGCTGTTCTTGCTCTGGATGGCCAGCATCTGTTCATCCACCTCCTTCATGGACATGCGGCCACGGAAGACGGTGGCCACCGTAAGGTAGCGCCCGTGCCGTGGGTCACAAGCCGCCATCATGTTCTTGGCATCAAACATCTGCTGGGTGAGCTCAGGCACGGTGAGGGCGCGGTACTGCTGGCTGCCACGGGCCGTCAGTGGGGCAAAGCCGGGCATGAAGAAGTGCAGGCGTGGGAAGGGCACCATGTTGACGGCCAGCTTGCGGAGATCGGCATTGAGCTGGCCGGGGAACCGCAGGGAGGTGGTGACGCCGCTCATGGTGGCCGACACCAGGTGGTTGAGGTCGCCGTAGGTGGGCGTGGCCAGCTTCAGGGTGCGGAAGCAGATGTCGTAGAGCGCCTCGTTGTCGATGCAGTAGGTCTCGTCTGTGTTCTCCACCAGCTGGTGGATGGACAGCGTGGCGTTGTAGGGCTCCACCACGGTGTCGGAGACCTTGGGGGAGGGCACCACGCTGAAGGTGTTCATGATGCGGTCGGGGTACTCCTCACGCACTTTGCTGATCAGCAGCGTGCCCATGCCCGAGCCGGTGCCCCCGCCCAGCGAGTGCGTCATCTGGAAGCCCTGTAGACAGTCACAGTTCTCACACTCCTTCCTCATGACATCCAGCACCGAGTCCACCAGCTCCGCCCCCTCCGTGTAGTGGCCCTTGGCCCAGTTGTTCCCGGCTCCACTCTGGCCTGCACAAGAACAGCAACAAAGACACTTATATCTCATAGGACGCAGTCACAGCCATGTAACCAATGAGTCATCAGTATAAATAGTAAAGAGTAAATGTATGTATACTGCCAAGTAACCATATGACCCCTAATGTGATGTAGTATAATGTAAATTTAGTATAATAATAAATTCAAGGCACCGGCAATAATGTCCGCAGTATAACGTAACTGCAGGCTTAGCTGGAGTTCATAATGAAAGTCATACCTTACACACACCTTCTCCAAACTTCACCTTTCATTCACACCACCTTTGTGTCCTTATTCTCTCCAGTAAAAGGCACAATTGAAGCTGTGTGTAACATATGACCTTTAAAAACAGGACATATCCTGCAGTAATAATGTGCTGTTGTAGGTAAAGTAGTTCCTGCTCCTGCATTAAAACACATTCAGTGTTGACAAGGCATTAAGGTGAGCATCTGCACCAGACGATCTTCAGTGATGGCCAACGGCATTTCCTCAAGTAACGTACAGGGAACTGACTGGCCAATGAGAGTGGCCCTTTTGACAGGGCCAATCCATCACCGCGTGCACGGCTACAGAGCTCTGTGGCACTGGAAGCCGATAACGTCGCAGATGTGACCTTCAGAGAGGGGAGGGCACACTCAGCATTTAACATCTACATGACAGTGCAGATCAGCTCAGACAGTGCAGTTGCTCAGGGAGCCTACAGTCTGAAATAGGTCAATGTAGCCAGAGACAACGGAAACGGTGACATCTTTGATAACCTCTTACACTAGCACAAAGAGCATCTGCAAGAACATTTTCCTGTATTCATGATACAAATAATAAACTTATTAACTGCATCTTCTGTGTTAGGTTGTTAGGGTTTTCTTACATGCTGCTTATGAATGTGCTATAAATGCATTATGAAGGTATCGGTAATGTAAAGCGTTATTATTAACAATTGGTTGTTACAAGGATACAGGGTCTAATGACTGGTGTGTTTCATCCTTTGTTCATGGTCTCTAAAACATTCTCCACAGATCATCATAAGGTCATATGAAAAACACATGAAGGAGAACACTTCACTGACCAAAGATGAAGTTATCTGGTCTGAAGAGGTGGCCAAAGGGACCACACCGTACCGAGTCCATGGTGCCGGGCTCCAGGTCCACCAGGATGGCTCGAGGAACGTACTTGGAGGCTGAAGAAAGACCGGCTTCCTCTCAACGGCCCGTAAACACATCATTGCTGCAGTGCAATGCCAGCAGGTTTTAAATGCATTAATATGACCATTAATTAGGTTTGGAAGGAAGTAGCCATTAACTAGGAGCCAGCAGTGTTCAGGGTTCATAACCAGTCCTTGGACTATAGGTCTATTAATAATGTATATGATCATACTCATATGCTATAATAATTGATTATCTCATTTGGACTTACATGAGGCCTCATTATAATAGACACTAATCCTCTCCAGTTGTAGGTCAGAGTCTCCGACATAGTTCCCGGCGGGGTCAATGCCGTGCTCATCACTGATCACCTCCCAAAACTGCAAGGGAAACAGAGGAAGCAAGCAGCTTTGCTACAGCCTGCAAAATATTCATCAGCAGAGCATCTCCCTATAAATAGGAACCACTTTGCGAGTATTGGAGCATTATGCTGCCAGTTATCATATGAGAAAGAGTGAAAGAGTCAGAGTGACGGACTGGGAACTGAAAGTCAGTACATTGTGTGGGGTGGGGGCCCGATCTTCAATGACATGAAAATAAAGTGGGAAATTCAACAAACATGTAAATAGTAAGAGCGAAAGATATCTGGATATCAAGTGTCACATAGGGAGATCCACAGTGGCAGAGCAGGTCATGTAAATGGGGAGATGAGCACTGTAAGGACATTAAAAGTCTAGACAGAGATCAGCAGCTTCAGGACATAAAGGGTCTACAGAGACACCAGCAGCTTCAGGACATAAAGAGGTTACAGAGAGATCAGCAACTTTAGGACATCAAGAGTCAACAGAGAGATTAGCAGTTTCAGGACGTCAAGAACCTATAGAGAGACCAACAGCTTCATGATATCAAGAATCAACAGAGAGATCAGCACCATCAAAACATCAAGAGTCTACAGAGAAATCAGCAGCTTCAGAAAATCAAGTGTCTACAGAGAGATCAGCAGCTTTATGACATCGAGAGTCATGAAGATCAACACTGTTGGGACATCACAAGTCTACTAAGACATCAGCAGTTTCTGGACACCAAGAGCCTACAGAGAGATGAGCAGCTTTAGGACATCACATGCAAATTGAGAGTAGAGTTACTGACAATAGCTGCAGTCTACCTGGCATGGAGTCATTCCGCTTCTTTTCATTGGCTGTCCTGCAGATCTCATCAGCAGCCATACAACCTGCCCTCTGAAGCTAAGCAAACTTGGGCCTGGCCAGTATTTAGATGGCAAACCTGTTGATTGTTGGTGTGGCCAACCGATTAGCCCATCCTGTGGTCAGTGTGGATTCCAGTGCAGTGACGGAGTCGCCATGCTGTAAAAATGGTGCTGTCCTTCAGATGAGATGTAAAACCAAGGTCCTGACTCTTTGAGGTCATAAAAGGTCCCTGGGCATCTTTTGAAAGAGTATGGGTGATACCCCGATGTCCTGGCTAAAACTGCCTACTGTGGCCCTATCAAATCTCCTCATAATCATCCCCTACATCTAACTGGTGAATTCTCTCCTGTCCCTTCACCACCATAGCTACTGCATGGTCAGTGTACTGGTGCGGAACGGCTGTCATTGCATCATCCAGGTGGGGGATACACGGGGGTGGTGGTTATGTCTTCTCATTGGTTCTGTAAAGCACTTTAGGTGCTTGAAAAATACTATATAAATGTAACTTTCATTCATCAGCTATTAATATAAAAACCCATTTACACAAAGACATAGACAGTAGTTTTGTATGGGGAACATTTTTTTCCTTCTGCCCCTAATATTTTAAATGCATTTTATTACAAATATATGCATCTACAGCTTGACTATCCCGATTGTGGATAACAAAGATATATACCTCAGTCTTACTCCTGTAGCCTATTTGTAAACCAAATACAATGTGATGTTTTAAACAGTTTGTTCTAATACAACATCTTTAAATAAACAAAAAGTATAAACCACTATTCTATGTTCAAGAGAGAAAGGGACAAAAATATTAAGCAGATAAATGTGAATGCTAATCTAATTAGCTTCATTACAGTTTTCCTGTAGATATGACTACACTGCACGTATTCAGAATGAAACTTTACTGTAAAACATGGGTGGGCAACCTTATCCACAAAGAGCCGCTGTGTTTGCGGGTTTTCGCTGCAACACCCTAATTAGATTACTAATTAGAGGATTGATTGGCTGAAAAGTTCTCACACATGGGTTTGATCAGCTGACCTACAGATTATCCAGAAATCCTGCAAACACACCGGCCCTTCGCGGATAAAACTGCCCGCCCCTGCTTTAAAACATAAGCTGTTTTCAGGGTGTAACTGCCCCCTAGCAGATGACATCACCCTGACCTTTATTTCACCCTAATAAATGACCCCAGTCCATTAAGAGTCTTTTATACTCAGCCAAGACCTGTATTATTCACATAACTACATTTAAACCTTTACAAAGCAGCACTGACACAGCGTTCTCCATTTCCACTCAGCCTGTACAGGTACTGTACATACAGACTGAAAATGCCATCCCATCATCCTCAGGTCAAGGAGGCAACCTGCCTCCCCGGCAGCAAAAACGCTGCGTAATAATGTTCACTGCATGAAGGAAAACCCAAGTATAACACATTTAATTAAGATGGCATTACATAATGCAGAAAACATCCTCGAAGCATGGCACAAGGAATATTTTTTAATATTTAATTATTTTAATTATATTTGTAACAAACCTCCACTGAGATAGTGTCACCCTTATAACATTACCAAATAAAAGGCTGAGCAGTACAACGAAGAATGGAAACCTGGTCACACAAAAAAAAAAAAATACCTGAAGTGATTCATCAAACAGACAGGAGGATGTCACGCGTGTTCAGGAGGGATGTCACACAGCTTTATGGCACCCTCTGATGTAGCCTACACCTAAGCATAGACTACTGCACCCGCACACTTCGCACTTCCGGTTTAGAAGTGTTAAATGTTTTTCATATATATTTACTCGTCGTATGTTAATTATCTTTTAATCCTGGTTTTCCGTCATTCCTGGAAGCTCAGTCGAACTGCACCAACGCCTAGCTGACTCTTTCGCAGCACGTTAACGTTTGTGATGTGTTATTTTTCGCACTGTTACATCACTTTGGATAAAAATGTCTGCTAAATAAATATACGTAGGTATATTAGACCCAGTAAAAAAAAATCATTAGTTTATCATCCCCGCCCGCGTGGCGAATTTAGCCCGCATCGATTTTTTTAAAAAATTTTTAAAGTGTATTTTCCTGTGTAAATTCCACTGCCAGCGTTCACAAATTTCACAGGCAGACGATAGAAACCATTTGCCGCGCATTTGTATTCTTCCACCCCAGTTTACTTTCTTGAACAGTTGAAAACTGTTATCTTCCGTTATCTTTTCTCTAAGAAATAATAATAATAAAAAAATCGCCCTCCCTCATCATTTGTTTCTGATTGAAAGGATGATAAAATAATGATTTTTTTTACTGAGCCTTAAACAGGTATGACCTTTACGGTGTAAATGTCATTCTCTAGTTTGGCAGTACTCAATCGTCATTGCTCTGGCTTGAGTAGAACAGCAGGGGGAGTGCCGGTAACATAATCTGAGCAGATTTTTTTAACAAGAACGAAGTAACGGTGATACTGAAAATTAGGACATACGGATAAAAAAATAAGTGACGCAATACACTGTCAAAAAGTACAAATTGTCCATAATAGTCTTCAGAATTATTCATGCTGGACACTTCAACGTCTCCATTAGTGCAGACGTATACACCGAATACCATGGGGATGAAAGCCAACTTTTTGAGCTAAGTATTCATTCATTTCCATGTGGGATCGGTACCGGAGCGCGTGACGATCCGGGGCAGAGCGCACTGCGGATTCGGGTGCGGCGAAGTGGTCGGGTTTGCGATAATATCCTGCAGAAAAATTTTGCGTTGTGAGACCCTACAGTGCTCAAGAGATCTAACAGAATAACGAAGAAGCGACGCAGGAGGACGGCGCTCTGCACTACCACCTCCCTCCCCCCAGGAAGGACCCCGACAAACTGTTGCGCTTTCGGACACCGTGCTGATCCCATGCAACTCGGCAGTGCGGGGGCGGTCATGTCTCCCCCGGTCATGTCTCACTTGCTCATGTCTTTCCTTATAGCAATACCGACCACAGTGCGTTGCTGCGTCATACTTTCATTCCCTGCCGCTTTCTTCAACTTCATATTCCAAATATTCAAATTAATTAGCTTAGATTAATTATACAGCGCATTTTCACAACATTACCTTAATACGCGCCTCATTGCGCTTAAGAATTGCTTAACGTGATGTAAAACACTCTTTCAACACCCTGTCAGGTCGAATAAGAAGACTAAGGGATCAAACGGAAAAACGATAATAAAACAGACAGCAGACTACGTTAAAACGTATAATAACAAAAGGGGATTTACACGATTTGGCTGGCATTTCGCATTAAGGATTGATTGGTAGTCATTTTACCTTAGCGCCGATCTGATTGCCACATTGGCCGGCCTGAATATGAACGATTTCCCTCATCGTCCTCTGGGTCCTCGACGTGTCCTGCGAACCGGCACAGCTGGGTTTGTTGATACAGAGCGACGCGGGGTTTTATATGCAGCTGAGGCGGCTCTACTTCACTGCACAACCGGTGCCCAGGGCATCGCAGCACTGCTGACCAATCAGGAGGCGCAGCAGGAGCAGCATCAGGACCGGCCAGAGAAAGCTGGCCTCTCTACAGCATCTACAGCTGACCGCTATATGATAAAAGGCCGATCTGACATCTACGTTTGCAATCTTTTCAATAAATATTAGATAGCTACACGCTAGAGGGGATTAAGTTACTGTTCAGACAGTTAGTTCATTTTATAGTAAGATCACATATTTTAGGACGCCGTGGTTTACTTTTATTTACAAAAAGCCTTGCATGTCATGACACAATACTCCCATAGGCATCATCAAAACGATCTGCTTCTGTGTTGCAGCAGCTATTCTGTTGCATTGCAGACCTGATATTCATAATGTAGGAATACAGACAGAACATGTAATATAACACATTTGCTTTTGCTAACCACAAAACACCTTAAAACACGTTACACCCATTTGTAACAAACATCATTCATTGCAGTACAGCTCTGGTTCAAAAACCAAGAGCTCAACAAAAAAGGCAATTTGAGACGAACTACCTTCCTGCTTTAAAGACATTTCAGCTAGGCTCCAGATACCAGGAAAGAAAATGTTCCCTAAGCCTTCAGCAAGCCAATAGCAGGTCCTGCTATTAGCTAATTGGTGGTCCTTGATTCTTTTAGGCAGATGGGTCAGATTGTTATAAAGAAGTCAACATTTAACCCAAACATCTGACCTATGAGACCTTTTCGGGGGATAGAGTAGATTCTGGTATTTCTGGAACATTCCCATGGCCCTGCATTGACCTGCTTGATTGGCACCAAACTCGGAAAGTGCTGTGACAGTAGTAGGATGCGGTGAAGAGGATGGTGCTGTTTGGTGAGGGATGGTGCCCCAGAGGGCAGCTGGACTGGCTTTTTAAATCTGTTCCCAAAGGAGCATCTCTGGCTCAAAATGGCTAATAAAAATATGCAACTCATAGATTGTCTCTGTTGATGAAACAGTTATAGGGCAGAACATTTTCCAGGAAGAAGCTCATTGATACATAAAAGTGCTGGGACTTATCGTGATGTGGTGCTGGACTGTGGGACCACCCTGATGAGTAGCCCACTAAGATGACCACCCTGATGAGCAGCCCACTAAGATGACCACCCTGATGAGTAGCCCACTAAGATGACCACCCTGATGAGCAGCCCACTAAGATGACCACCCTGATGAATAGCCCACTAAGATGACCACTCTGATGAGCAGCCTAATAAGATGACCACCCTGATGAGCAGCCCACTAAGATGACCACCCTGATGAGTAGCCCACTATGATTACCACCCTGATGAGTAGCCCACTATGATTACCACCCTGATGAGTAGCCCACTAAGATGACCACTCTGATGAGCAGCCTAATAAGATGACCACCCTGATGAGTAGCCCACTAAGATGACCACCCTGATGAGTAGCCCACTAAGATTACCACCCTGAGCAGCCCACTAAGATGACCACCCTGATGAGTAGCCCACTAAAACTGGCCCAGAAGGTGAGGACCCACAATGAGCCTCCATCTTGCAAAACACAAGGCTTTACAGGGATTCTGGAAGAACATACAAAACCCATCTTTAGAGACTGAGCCCACAACCTTGCTCGTCTCAATCCCTAGCAAGCGCCGTCTATTTACATCATAAAGGAAATATCTCCCTCTAGTGGTGATGATGCCGTAATTACAGTTCTGCTTATACTCGTCTTGGCCAGATCAGCCAATGTCCAAAAAGGGGACGTGATATGGCTGCCCTTTGCGTGCTGTAAAAGGATGTCCTGTGGCCATCCTCTGAACAACCTAATGGATCATTGATAAGAAATACTTAGTTAAAATTATATATTTTGAAATGCTATTCCTGAAACCTGTCATAATAATCTGTTTTTGAAGTTTTATTTTTCACAGTAAAAAAGATATGCAGAAATTGACATTTTGGTAACATTGGGGATACATTAATGTTGCTTGTACATTGGGGACATTCCTCAGAGTCTATTTCTTAACCTTAAACTAAACTAAAAGGAACATTTACCTACAGCTAGGGTACAATTGGTAAACCCCTAAAAGTACAGTTCCAATGACCAGCAAAGATGATAATTGATACTCTTGCCGTTCAGTTACTACAGCTCTCCTTTCAACACCATTGTGCCTTCAACACTCTTGTTGAAGCTATGTGTCCTTGGTTTGCACAGCTCCATCTGAGAGTAGGTATACGATTTCATAACTAACAGACCCCCAGACAATGCGAATGAGCAGGGAAAGCTTTCAGACTGGAACACAAAGAGGACCCCCCAAGCTTGCTTATATCTTTGTGGGTCTCATGGAAAGCAAGACAGGGTAAGTGGAAAAACATTCCAACGTACCTGTACTTGGGCAAATGGAAAATAACAGATTGTTTTATTTAATTTCCTTTTCATTAAACCCAGAAGGCCGGTGCTGCAAAACTGCATCTTCAGCAAAGTTAAGCTTCTGTCTGACAGACTGACATGTCCAAAAATATAACACCTATCTTCCGAGCAGCCAGATGCAGACAGCACTGAGAGATGCGAAGGCCCAGCATGTCTGCTCAAGGCCTCACATGCACGGGATCATTTTCAGTTCAATCTTTTTAAATTTAATCTCTAGTTACAGCTTCTCGCTCTGACTGCTCCCCCTGTATGCACATGCAAGCGGGGGATGGAACCGGGGAGCGGGGGTAACAAGTGCCATTACCAGAATTCTTCTCATCATTAAGAGTTAATCTAGTATTCAGATGGAGTTCAGCTTTTAACATCCCAGCAGACAGAGCAGCTCTGGTTCAGTACCTTCACCCTTCATGGACCTGAAGTCTCCAGTGTTTGTCACAGTGTATAGGTAATCTGCTCATAGAAAGACACAAAGCATGCCCCAAAGCAAACCAATAGCACCATCTACTGGGGTCAAAAAATACAGCAAATGGTTCATGAAGCTTCATTTACCCATCACTACAGGTCAGTTCATGGACACAAGCCCATGGACCGGTGCCCCCTAGTGGGCATTCTTTGTTTCCTTCTCATTTAAAAGCCCACAAAGACACAGTAACTCATTTATTTTCTTTTGCATGTCGTACTTACACGTTAGGAGGCAGATGTACGCTAAAACTCATTCCCACATTAGTGTCTTAGAAAACTGTACACAAGTTTAGTTCTTCTCCCCCTTGCAGTTTAACAGAAAGGACTTTGGCAGACACAAGCGGGGAGGGGGTTTGCTGCCCTGCTCAGGCCTCTCCTTGGGCTCAGTGTTGATTACACCAAGGCAAAGCGAACGTCACCCGCAGGATACAAAAAGGGAAAACTCTTAGTCACGTATCAAACAAATAAATAGGCACAGTATCCGGTTTTGTACATGAAGAGGATCAGACGGAGTGGACAAGTCCTGCCGAGGTCAGAAGGTGCTCTGCAGCAGACAGTGGCAGCCGCAGCCTGTCGGACAAACTTCCTGCGTGCGGAACCACTCCATCATGTGGCTGGTGTGTCCGCCGTGGCCACAGCTCAGGCAGAAGGTGGAAGAACCGCGCACGGCCACGTGGCAGATGGCGCACTGGAAGGTGAGATGCTTGCACACGGCGCACTGCGTGCCCCGGACCTCACTGCGGCAGTACCAACAGTACACCCCAAACTCTGCGGAGAGAGGGTGCCATGTTACCCCACTGCAGCAATAAGCGGGGTCTTTAATACCACATCACTAGAGAGGATGACATTTAGAGTGAAGACCTGCTGGAGCAGATTGCGCCTTCCCACTCACCGATCCCCTTGTGTGGTTCTGGAGGACAAGCGCTAAATTTCAGGACCTCAGCACGCTTCTCCTGGAGTCCCCAGCGGTATAAAATCTCCCCGTAGCACTTCTTAAAGTCATCGAACTGCATGATTTTTGTGGGATCTAGAAGCCTGGAAGGATCATATTCAGAGAAGGAGATGAACTCACAGGGCAGTGTGGTACCCAGCCAGCCATAAGGTGGCCTCTTACCGCTGATTCATCTCATGCTGCTCCTTCTCTCGCTCGCGTGGGTCAGTGTAGCCTTGGTTACTATAGCGATAATCATCGGGGGAGGACTCTCCCCAGGGGACAGAGGGCTCAGGGTCCCGGACCACTAAAAAAGACACGGGATTCCCCACACAAATAAGAGAAGATAACAAACCTGAGGTTATGAAGGATATCCAAAGTCCGCCAGGATACAGGCACCTAACTGAAGAAGATCCTAAGTCACTGCATCACCAGGGGCATCTAGCCCTCGCTCTGCTTCCCATCCCTACCCCTGAACCGGAGGAGTGGGTAGAAAAGTGACCCAAATGGCGACTCCACACTCTCAGAATCAAACAGCGGCGACTCGTCCTTAGGATCCAAGTGGCGACTACATGCTCCCGGAAACAAGTGGCTACTCCGTGCATTCGGGATCCAAATGGGGACTACATACTGCGGAACCTGCGATCTAAACAGCAACTCTGAATCAAACATACTTTTGGAACCAAACAGTGACTGCATGCTCTCGGAACCAAACGCCTATTCTATGCTTTTGGAACCAAACAGTGACTGCATGCTCTCGGAACCAAACGCCTATTCTATGCTTTTGGAACCAAACAGTGACTGCATGCTCTCGGAACCAAACGCCTATTCTATGCTTTTGGAACCAAATGGAGCATGAGATCCAAACGATGACTTTGTGCTCTCTGAAGCAAAAAGCATATTTCATTTATTTTTTAATATATATTGATATTTTTATATATTTCACTATTCACTTATCATGCATAGCTGCTCAAAATGACCAGGGTTACATTTCACTGCATGCTGTATGCAATTAACTGTGTACATGACAAATAAACCTCTTAAATCAACTACACACTCTTGGAATCTGAGAGCTGATTCCATGCGATGTCTTCAAGCGGACTCCACTATCTCAGAACCAAACTGCGACTGCACGCTCTCAGAACCCATGATCCAAATGGTGCCTCCATGCTCTAAGAACTGAACAGCAACTAAAAACATTCATCAACTTGGAATCCAAATGGCGGCTACCGACTCTTGGAATAAAACAGGAGCTCCACTTTCATGGGACCTAGAATCTAAATGGCAACTCCATACTTTCTTGAACCCAGTATCCAAATAGGGGATACATGCTCACAGAACCCAGGATCCAAATAGGGGCTACACGCTCACAGAACCCAGGATCCAAATAGGGGCTACACGCTCAGAGAACCCAGGATCCAAATAGGGGCTACACACTCACAGAACCCAGGATCCAAATAGCGGCTACACGCTCAGAGAACAGCGAAGCTATGCTGTCAGAAGCCTCCCTTTCCTCCTCTTACCCACATTCCAGGCGGTGCCGCTGCTCCCAGAGTCCGAAGTACAGGAACCAGCACCAGATGTGACTGATCCAGAAGTGTAGCTCGGCTGTATGAGACCAGAGGGACACATCCCTTAGGACCACATCATGTACTGAAGCAGCCTGTGGTACCAGGTCAGTCTCACCCCAGTCATACCCCCCATGTTCATGATTAGACCCAAAACCAAGGTCAACATCGTTATTCATGTCACAAAACTAAACATGTCCCAGAGCAGAACTCATGAAGGTTCTGTTGTGCACAGAAAGCTACTCTGTCCTGCTTTCTTTAAAACATGATCCTTGTTAATGACCCAGTATAGAATCTAACCCATTTCTGATGGAGAAGCACAGGGCCAAAACAGAACTCACATATCGAGAATGCGCTATGGAGAAGGTCGGGGGTCGAAGAGTATGGTGGCCGAAGAGGGAGAGGTAGTCCTGGGGGCAGCACTGCGCCTCGAAGACACTGCACAGCATGGCCAGCGTCTGAATGTCACTCATCTTGCTGTAATAGTCCAGCCTGCACAGCAAAAGGAGGGGTGAGAGGATAGACACAGATAGACAGGCAGGTAGGTAGGCATACATAGGGACAGGCAGAGAGAGAGAGAAACAGACAGACAGGCAGACATAGACAGACTGGCACAGAAAGACAGACATGCAGAGAGTGACAGTGAGAGAAGGAAGGGTATGCAGACAGGCAAGATGACAGGCTGACAGACAGGTAAGGAGGCAGACAAACAGGCAAGCTGGCAGACAGACAGACAAATACAGACACACAGACAAACAAGAAAGCAGGCAGTAGTGCTTCATGATATCACACTGCAATATAATTGCAATTATAGGACACGTGCAAACATCACCAGGAGGTCACCAGGGTGTAAACATTTGACCTGATGGTGGCCTTTCAGTGCTATATGGATGTTTATTTACAGCTACAGTTCAGTAAGCAGTTTATTAGTACACTTATAATATTAATAAGAAGCGTATTGTGATGCCCAAAAGTTAGTAATTTGTATAAATTTGCCATATCCTTATGTTTATTGAATTCATTTCAGAATTACAATCATTAAGCGGAGCGCCTCACATGCTACTCTTTTGGTATACAATGGAAGCCATTTATTAGCACTGAAGTGGCGGTAAAGAAAGCGACAGCTTAACAGTCATAGAATCTTTTTTAAAAGAGAAGATTAAACTCTGACACGTTTCGTGAACATGAGGATACACCAAACTTATTCCGATTACTAACTTCTGGGTGTCACGGTACGCTTCTCATTAATATTTCAGGGTAATACTAATCTGTATATCAAACTGTGGGTCTAATTAAACGTCTATAAAGTACTGAAATGCCGGCGTCCAGGCAAATGTTTAGGCTCTTCATCTGAAGCTCTGGTGATGAATGTGCAGGTGCCAAATAATCACGAGCAGGCAAGCAAGCAAGCAGACAAGCAAGCAAGCAAGCAAGCAGACGGACGGACGGACGGACAGACGGACAGACAGACGGACAGACGGACAGACAGACGGACAGACAGACGGACAGACAGACGGACAGACAGACGGACAGACAGACGGACAGACAGACGGACAGACAG
>JAODKE010000020.1:7485195-7508854 GCA_026779605.1 Mormyrus hasselquistii
TGGGCACGTGTTACCGTAAGGATACCCGCGTACGGGCATTTGTTACTGCAAGGATACTCGCCTATGGGCACGTGTTACCGTAAGGATACCCGCGTACGGGCATTTGTTACTGCAAGGATACTCATCTATGGGCACGTGTTACCGTAAGAATACCCGCCTATGGGCACGTGTTACCGTAAGGATACCCGCGTACGGGCATGCATCACTGTAAGGAAAAAAAAACAACACACAACACATTACCTTTATTACCTAAATGAAGTAATATTTATTTACAGAAAACTATTAAACTGCATCAGTAACCTTTTAAAGGTCGGCATTTCTCAAAGAACTGTGAGGGGTCACTTTCACCCAGAAGCTGGAAGCTGCCCTCAGCTGTCAGGATCACCAACCTCACCAACAAATGAACATGTGATATACGAAAAGGAAAAAAACGCCCAGCCTCAGCCTGGCTCCTAGTCTTTTGAGGATCACACCATCTTCAGCTTTTTCATGGTCCTCCACCTGTCCTTGATATTGACTGGGGTCCGGCCCACAAAGGGGAATCTGCTCCGTATCAGGGCCCAGTTCCCTTCGCCATACTTGGCCACTCCCAACTTGAGCCACTCGCTCTCCTCCACCGTCCACTTCTGTGGAAGACAAACATGACAGGAACAGGCTGAGGGATCTGTCAGAGTTCATTTACCCTTTGAAGCAAACAGGACAGACCCCCCCGCCCAACCAAACAAGGTCACATGACCACAGCATCATTGTTACCTTCTTTAAAGTTCGACCTCCAGAACCATGGCCAGCCAGACATCCCCTGGAGCCTTAGAGAGCAGAAGAAAGATAAAGAGCACTGTCTTCGTCGAACAGGAGGCGCTACGGCAGCCTATGTCTCCCCCCCACATTTCCGTTACCGTTTTTTGCCGGGGAACTGAACAAGGACTCCTCATCACTCCAATCAGCCTTTGTTCCCTCCACCACTGCAAGCATTCGGGACCTGCGGGGTGAAAGCATGAATGCGTGAGGAGGGGGGACATGGAGCAGAGATGACTGGGGAGAGTGAGCGTGGCCCCAGGACAGCTACCGTTTCCCTGGGGACGGCGAGCTCTGCGTGACCCTGTCCTGGTCCAGGCCTTCCGGAGCGTCCGACAAGTCCGAACTGTCCTCGTCGTCAGAGGGCACAGTTCTTCACAGGGAAAAGGGACCATAATTACCTCCGTGACAAACCTCAGATCTTCCTGAGGAGACGCTGGCTGTGGCTCACCTGCTATATGCAGCTCTCCTGGGGGTCCTGTGGCGGGGATGGTGAGGGGCCAGGGGGCTCCCCTGCGGACTGAGACTGGCCGCGTGCTCCTCCGGCGTAGCAGAAGTGTCCTCCTGGCGGGCCGCGTGCTCCTCCTGAGCAGCAGAAGTGTCCTCCTGGCGGGCCGCGTGCTCCTCCCGGCCTCCTGAGATCTCTTCTTGGCTGGCTGAGGACTCCAACTCGCTGGGCTGAGTGTCAGGCTCCATAACCAGCCTGGACACAGTGTACGGCCTCTGCTGGCCCTGCACAGGCATCTCCGCCTGTGATCCCTCCCTGGGACTGCCCGCGCCCCCCGGTGGCCGCGCACGCAGAGCGGGGTTCTGTGGGGAGGTGGTCCCTGCACACTTGCTCTCCTCTTGCAGCTCCTGCTCTAGCGCCTCCTGCAGCTCGGTGAAGGTAGTAAGTAGGCCCTGCTCTGCTGCCAGCTGTGTGAATGCAGACTTCAGGAGGCGGAGCTTCAGGAACCTGAACGGCACAAGAAGGGAGGAGATGCAGGAGCCGCTACAACCAGGAACCAGGAACCAGGTACCCTGAGCCCTATGCGAGACAATCTGAGCACCTGGGTCCTGTGATGGTGCCACTGTCCTCCGGCGTCGTTGGCCGCACCGAGACGCCTTCCGATTCCAGAACCTCTTCCGGTTCGGTGACCTTGTCGTTCGCCACCGCGGGTCTCAAGGCCTTGACCTTCCGTGCTATCTGAAAAAAACCAAGCGCCGGTCAACCTTCACACTGGGGAGTCTGACATGCTGCTCGGCTGCTACCCCGTCGCAGGCAGCCCTGAATCCCTCCCCAAGTAATTAAAATAAATCGCACGAACTGCGATTAAAAAATAAAATCATGAATGTGTAAGCAGCTATGGCCTTGGCACAGACAGGCTTACCTTGAAGATGAAGGGTTCAGAGCTGGGGAAGAGGCTGGCAGAAAACCTCAACATGTTTTGTCTAAACTGCTGAAAGGTGACCTTCTCGAGGGCGTGGTGTGAGCTGACCCTCTGCTGCGCCAGTCTCAGGAAGACACCACCCTGCAGGATGCCGGTGGCACAAGCGGAAGTATCAGTCTCTCTGCCCACTACCCACAGCAGCGACAGCCAAGGCGCATCGCACTCAGTACTGCCGTACACCCCGCTGAACGTGAACATGGCTGGCAAAGTGACGGCACCAAAAAGGTAGAGTAGCGCTTGCCGCAAATAAAGCCCCGCGCTACCGAAACAGGACACTGAGAAAACTCACCCTTCCGGTCGGCCCTTCGGGGAAGTATTTATGAAGTAGGTGCTCAGCCTTCTCAAACTCTCCATTCTTAAGGCACAGTACCACGATCTGCAGTGAAAAGCGCATCACTAAGAATGAACCATAAAATCATCCCCATCTAAAAAAAAAAAAAAACGATAACCAAAATATATGCTGATTTCCTTAAAGTAATATAAGTGAAGTTTATATAAAATATCAAATATCAAATACAATAATCAGAGCTGGGAGTGAAGCTAAGGTTTAGTCGCTGGTTTGCGTGCGAGTGTCGCGTGTTAAAGCAGAGCACCATCACCCTCGCTGCCTGGGCGATGCACAGCCCCATGCAGCACCGGGTAATTAATGCACCCAGGCAGAAACCTTACTTCCTTTTGAATGTACTTCACTGGATGTAATATGAATAATATAGCTGATGCAAGGGCTGGGCCCTCAGATTTAGGATTTCATCATCCGACAATTATCAAAACAGAATAATCTAGTGGCATGCAATTTAAAAATCTTTCCAAATAAATTTAAATAATCCATTCCAGTTCAAGAATAAAGGGCTGATAGCAAAAGCAGTGCCAAAACTGCAAAAGAAAACTAAATATATAACAATACTTGTGCAGCTTCAAATGTACATCAGCACAATCAGATCAGATTTCAAGTAACACTGGATATAACAAACTAGTGGGACTGCTGGGAAAAGTGTCCTCAGCACATCCTAGACACCAAACATCATCACATGCAGCCACCACATAACCTTTGATGCTTGACCACATAACCTTTGATGCTTGCAAAGTCGAGTGATTCCCTCAGTGTGCACTTACACTGCACCGATTAGCACACCTCACTCACCACTGATGAATGCAGGGCATTTATTACCCATATTTACTAGCCATGTGGACCTTTTCAATAGTACAGCAAGTACAGGTGTCTGCAATGACATTAATGAAGCTAATTAAAGAAAGAAAATGAAGAAAATTAAATTTCATTGTAGCATATTTGTAACCTTCATTAATGTTATTACTTACACCTTAAATCTCCCTCAATATTGATCTGACACGCCCAATTTCAGTTTCATGAGTTATTCATGTAACCAAATCAGCATGCCAAGTTTCGTTAAAATCCGTGACGATGAGATCCGAAAGTGTGATGATTTGACATGGAATGACCCCAGTGCAGTTTGAATCTGATTTTGATATCGAAAGCTGATATTTACAGAAATGCTCGTCCTCACTTCACCAGACCGCCGTGCGGAACCACATCAACTCCTCCAACCACAGCAATCTGCTAAACTCGGGCCAGATCTCACCATCTCACAGATGGACTTGTGGGCTCTCTCCACTTCCTGCTGAGGCAGCTCCACTTCCTGGCTGATGGACTCCAACACGGACAAGGCAGATTCCAGGGGGGTGCAGGATTCCTGAGAGTCAAAAATACAGTCTGGGGACAAACAGAATGCAGTCAAGCACCTTCAGGTCTCATTAGAAAAACAGCACACACTCCTCCTCCACTAAATGCCCTGGGGCAACCATAACCCCACTTACTCATTTACATGGAAACTATTTAAAAAAAAAAAACACTGGACTGTGGTGCTTGAATTGTTGCAATATTATTTGTGCATCAGCATTTCACTATCAAAGTAGTGATAAAGGAGGAGTTTCTCACCCCGTCTTTCTCCTTCGTTTACGCGGGACAGGAACTGCATGACGCGGATCTTATTTCTCTCAGTGTCTGAGCACTCGAAAGGCCGAACCAGTAAATCTGCAGAGCACCAAAACAGACACACAGCTGGAGCACATGGATGATACTGCAGTCTTACAGGTGAGGCATCCAACCTGTAAGAGCCAATAGGCAGCGCAGCAGCCCACCCCCGACAAAATAATTGGGGAACGGCCAAGTGTTGCTAGTGTTATAGGTAGGAAAGGCTGAAAAAGCAGACATGTTTATCCACATACCACTGAGGGATTAGGGTCAGCCAGGCGTGATCCCCCAGCGGGTCTCTTGTGTACTCAGAAAGATTCTGATTTTAATAGCCATCTTATTGGGTTCTTGCTGTGTTTGTATGTACTGTACAGCTTTTGCTACGACACAGCTCACTGTGGGCAGTGTTGTCTTAATGGTTAGGGAAGTACACTTGCAATTGAAAGACTGCTGGTTCGAATCCACAACCGGCAAAGCACCACTGAGGTACCTTGAGCAATGATGAATTAGCTGCCCCCTGCATGTCACGATGTCACATATGAGTTAAACGCAGAGGGCGCATTTCATTGTTGTGCTGTGGTGTGGTGTGGTGTGGTGTCAGCAATGACCACTGATCTCGAAATTCTAAATTACACTGTACCAGGGAATCCATTTGAAGCCTAGCCGCACGTATGCTTATTCGACTATTTACATATAAAAACTAAATCATCACGTTGCTGAGCAAAACAGTAATTCGTCACTTTAACATTTTCCCGCGGTCATGTAAATTCAAAACACCAGAGCCGCCAGGTGTACTCGGCCGGCCGAGCAATTAAAACTTACTTTGTATAATGTCCCTAATCTGACAGAAGTCGTCGTACTGTCCATCCCTAAAGGCTTGCAGCGCGGAAAACAAGTAGTAATCCAAACTCCACCGATTCACCAATCGGTCCAAATCGTCAGCTTCATCATTTCTCTGTCCGCAAACACTCGACAAATTCTCATTTACCGCCATGTTCTTCCCAGAAGCGGAAGCTAAGTGATGCGACTTCCGCTTCAGCAGCCATGATGGTAAGGTCAAGCCGCGCTGTTACTACTATGCGGGTTATTCTTCTGCAAGGCGGGTAAGATAGTTATTAGGCGAGCAGTGTGTACTGAAGTGATCAGAATTAGAGCTAGGCATTTTTGTCATTTTGAAAGTCGCCACCTATACGAATTAGAAGTTATTCTAACATGAATTTAAGAGATGTACAGTCATTGACAAAACTCTTGTCACATAAGGACATAGTAACCTAAAAATGCATATAACTTTATTTCTAATCAATCAATTATTACAATAAATGGACAACTTTAATGCCAAGGGCTTTCACATTAATGAAACAGTCAAAAAGTGTCCTTATGTTCACAGCTTGTTAAAGTCCATAATACTTTATATAGTTTTTGCAAAGACAAAAGTCTTGTCATGTCTTTTAATGATTTGACCAATCATAGATTAGAGGTTCACCTGTGACAAATACTGTGATTAACATAATCCCAGGTGTGTATAAAAAGAACCTCAGCACACCAGACCTTCATTTAAAGTGCAACCTGATTTTTGACAATATGCCAAAGATTCAACCACAGACCACATAAAGTGCTGATCATCAAACACTTGAAGACCAAGTCTGCTGCTGAGGTGGCAGACATCGTTAATGTATCCAAACGACAAGTGTAGAGGATAAAAAAAGTAGAGATGGCAATTTAATCAAAACGATGTCGAAACATTCGAAACAAACAATGTTTGTTGTACACAGCTTGCTGGCAAAAACCGAAACTGCAGCTATCGCTAATACGGCAGAATAAAAACTTATTGCTGCAAGTTTCGAATGTCACAAAGCTCGAACTGTAAAGCAAAACAACGCCACAAACACCCAACACGCACTGTTTTTTCCGGGGATTTTTTTTTATATAGTTTTTTTCTCTCGCCGTGAAGAATGATACGGCGGTCACGTGACTAATGTTTCGAAACTCCGGATTGAGACTAGAAGTTTCGGACGTCTTCAGAACGGATCTATCCTGGGTGATATGAAGAAACTGGTAATGTTGATGACAAGCCCAGGTCGGGCAGACCCCGTAAGACAACTCTTCGAGCAGACCATTTATTGCTTAGACAGTCCAGGGCCAACCCTTTTTCAACTGCAGCAGAGCTACATCAGAACTGGTCACCAGAAACCACTGTGTCTACAAGAACAGTTTTTTGAATTCTCGCACACAGTGGTCTCCATGGCCGAATTAGTGCTCAGAAACCAGCATTAATGGGAGCACAACAAAAAAAACATGTTGAATTTTCTAAGGCCCAAAGCTTGCAGCAAGAGTGGACAGTGGCAAAGTGACAGAAGGTTGATTTTTTTGACGAATCATCCATTGACCTGCATACAAAATGCCGCAAATACTGCAGGAGACCCGTTGGAACCCGCATGGACCCAAGATTCACCCAGAAAACAGTCAAGTTTGGTGGAGGAAAAATCATGGTTTGGGGTTACATCTAGTATGGGGGTGTTTGAGAGATCTGCAGAGTGGACGGCAACATCAACAGCCTGAAGTATCAAGACATTCTTGCTGCCCGTTACATTCTAAACCATGAGGGCAAATTCTGCAGCAGGATGGAGCTCCTTCTCATACTTCAGCCTCCACAGAAACTGAAGAGGATCACGGTGCACCAGGATTGGTCAGCCCAGTCACCAGACATGAACATCATTGAGCATGTCTGGGGTAAGGTGAAGGAGGAGGCTTGGAAGATGAAACCAAAGAATCACGACACACTCTGGGAGTCCTGCAAAATGGCTTCCTTTGCCATTCCAGATGACTTCATCAACAAGTTATTTCAGTCATTGTCAAGACGTATGGATGCAAGTTCATGGAAGTCATGCACGTTATTAATTATTTTTTCCAAGGCACCATGACTTTATGTTCTGATGTTATTGTAGCATGTTTGTGTATTCTAAATGAAGTATAATTTCTACATTATTTTTGTATATGACAAGACTTTTGCCCAGGCAAAAGTTGACCTTTCTGTTCTAATTCAATGATAAAACTCAATGAATGATGCAAAACTTTATTTTGGTATAATAAGCATAATCTAGAGTGCTTTGCCTTTCTTATAAGCCATTTCTGATTTCAGCTGATTACAGTAACTACACATCTAGTTATTTGTCGTTCCTACAACTTGGTTAAGTGACAAGACTTTTGTCAGGCACTGTATTTTAATCATTTTTCATCAGTGAAAAATTTCATCAGTTCAACAACGTTGGGACAACTATTTAGAAAGTAATAAAACTGTTACATGTATATAAATGTGTGTGCAGATTTATATTGAATTGAAAATCTCCCATCAGCCAGCTGGCCAAACATGGCAACCCTGGGTTTGCGAACAAAATTAGACAACGATTTGTTAAAATTGACGGTTTTTGATTCTGATCTGAAATACATTGAAATATTTGGCAACTCCAATCTGTTTGGGAACATTGGTATGCATTTTGCCTGTTGGTGGGTGTCTCCAAGGTGACCCAAACCCTACAGTCAGGTTGTTCAGATCTAGGGCGATGGGATGACCATTTTAACCAGTTGAAGAGAAGTTACCAAAAAGTAGTAAGTGATTACCAAAATTCTTAATTCATTAAATATTCAAGATGCACAAAGAGATTAAGTCATACATGTCCCAAATTATAAGGCAGTCACCCAAGAATAGCACACAAGAACAGCATATGCAAGAAAAGGTTGAGGAAAACTGATCCAAAGATCATTTTAGTGATGAGTTTAGCCAGTTTAATTTAGTTGGTCCAGATGTGAAATTTTGTGTGCTGCTTTAAATCTAATAAAGACTCCACCAAAAGCGTGTGAAGAAGTCAGTAAGGTTGGGAGGGGTAAGTGTGGTGGTGTGTTCTCTGCCACAGGAATCAGGCCTCTCAAATGACTACATGGCAAGGTGAATATGCTAATGAGTATCAGAACCTCCTTCAGCAACTTGCGGTTCCTTGCCTACGGCTGCTCTGTACCTTCCGCTGGCCTTGTGCTGGCTCCCACCTCACACTACAATGACCAAGACATCAGTGTCGGATAAATGTGGTATTTCGTATCTCTGTGTGTATTGGGACAGTTGGTAACAAAATGGACATACACTCAGTATAATATTCAACTTCATAATGGTATAAAAGTGAACAGAGAAGTGGAAAAAAATGTTTCTCTTTTAGCTCAATCAGGCTGGCACTATTACACTTGAATTCCAAAATTAAATTTTCATTTTAATGGAAAATAACTCAGTATACCCTTTCTATGATTCGCTATTGAATAAGCTGAGTCAACAGCAGTGCCAGAAATCATAGCGTGTGAAGGATGGCAGAAAATCAGGTGAGTCAGTCACATAACAATTATCTTGGTGACAAACTCACGCTACAGACTTAACTACATTTTTTATATTGTTTTTAAAATGGCCCTTTTTGTTACTAGGACCTAATGAACTAAGAGAAAGAAAAAACCGCTTGCCTCTCTACAGCACCTTCTCTCTGTAAGAACACACACATACCTGTCAGACACATTTGTGTTATTGTAGTGTGTCACTGGGAGTGAACACTGAATGGGTGGGACCCAGGACCACCCCCCCCACGCCACTGTGGTGCCACCTGAGCACAAGCAGACAGGAAGCAGGGTAGGCAACTCCATCTTACCAGCTGCAGAGGACATTGATTGTACATTTTAACATGGGGCATATAGGAGATGAAATCTTTAGGAAGCGCCAAGCTGATGTGCCGTTGATGACAATGTATACAAACACAAGAGAAGAGCACAGAACAAGGGAGACAGAAGAAGCTAATAAGAATCAGACGAGCGACGCCTCTCTCTGCCTCCAGGCGCAGTGTGAACTGTCAGCTGCACAATGGCTCTGCTGTAATCTGAGGTGCACACAGTAAATGATGTACCTGCCCCCCCAGCCCAATCCCTGATCTGTGCTGCTGCTCACAAATCCAGTCCAAGCATCTCAGAGTAGATTTGGGGGTGGGGGGAGGGAGGTAAATTGAGTAGCTTTGACTGCAGGCATTACTGGATAAATAAAATGCCAGAAAGAATTCGTTTGACTGCAAAACCCCAGGACACTCAAAAGTAAGAAGCTGAAGCTGCGGAGGTCTGCTCCGAGCTTCTCCCGAAACTGAGGAGGTCTGCTTTGTCTGTTCAGAGCTGCTCCTGAAGCTGAGGTGGTCTCCTCCAAGCAGCTGCTCATGAAGCTGTATTGGTTTGATCCAACCTGCTCCCAAAGCTGCAGAGGTCTGCTCCAAGCTGCCTCTGATTGCACGTCAGGCTTCTTTGCTGTGAAATGTCAGTATCTTTCTACATTATCAAGTGACTTTGGGTTGATTGCAAAAGCTCGCTTGATAGATATACACACACGCATGCATGTATGCACGCGCACTTGCACATAGATGTTTTAGTCCATATCAGTAGGTTGCTTCCCCACCAATAAGAAGAGGAACTGCATGACTGCATGAATGACAGCTGCTGAAAAGACAGCCGCACTGCATGCTCTGTACATAATATGACTGCTAAAGTAAAATTTATAAAGGGAAATACTCAGATGGATGGACGTTTACATCATTCATTAGGTGAGATAACCATTTAAAGCGGCATGTCAAGTAACAAAGAAAAAAGAGCAATTTTGTAAAGTGGTTGATTTTGGGTTAAGCTGGAATATGAAAAATGTTTTAAGAGATGCTTTTAAAATAACACATCTCTCCCGAATAAATACAGGCCCAGAGGCCAAGCTGTCACCTAAGAGAGGTTGGGACTGATCTCTACTTTCCGTTTGTACTCTGCTGTTCACATGGTAAGAGGGTGAGAAAGTACAGCTGAGATGCTCCTGGTGCAGCTTATAAGTGAGGTGGGAATGGAGAGCTGATCGCGATTCAGGGCTGACAGTATTATCAGCAGACATGCCTAGATGTTATATGAACAGTTTAAGCCCCAGAACACTCAGCATAAATATAATCCCCTCAAATCGCTCACAAATCCATTCCAGCTCTGATGGGCGTGTTTGATATTCGAAACCACCAGGATGGGAGCATCTCAGAAACTTTTGAGCGCTGATTCATGCTGCGTAGGGGGCTGTAACCTGTGATTTAAGGTGATCCCCCAAGCAGGAAAGGTTGGTTAGGGTTAGGGTCAGGGTTAGGGTGTGGGTGAACGTGTAAGTCCACTAGGGTGGGCAGCATTATGTCATAGTGGCGCCTGTTCCTGCCATGAAGTCGGATTAATGTGCACAGAAAACAGGCAGGAATGCTATCGCAAATCGCCAGATAGAAAATCAGCTGAGCCTGGACTTTACATTCTTTGGAGGAGACTGGCACATCAATACTGCCCGGTAACGGCAGCCGAGAAAGGGGTCACTCGTCCAATGGAAGCATTTCATTCTGTCTAAACCTGCATGGGCACCTAAATACACAGCCATCTCACTAAAGCTGGTGCACGACCATGGATTAGCAGCAGAAAGGGATCTGCTCCGGCAGCATGCTGAAAGACTAGGTTGCCGGCAATTTCTGCAGATGCTGAGGATTTACCTTACAGCGCACCAGTCAATATCTGAAATAAAAAAAAAAAACACAAGTAAGAAAATGGGGAAGGACGAGTGCAAAACTCTGCTGGACGCCCTGAATAAAGTGACTGCCTGCTACAGACATCTGGTCATCACCCTGGGCAGCAGCTCAGACTCACAGAACCTGCGCGAGGAGCTCAGGAGGACGCGGAGGAAGGCGCAAGAGCTGGCGGCCGCGAACCGCTGCAAACTGACCGCCTTGCTGAAAGACAGGAACATCAGCGAGGAAGAGCGATCCGAGTACGAGCGCCTCTGGGTGTTATTCACCAGCAGCATGGAACTGCTGGATGCAGACATGAGGCGCTCCCTGGAGATCGGGCGGGATTTTCCTCTAATGATGCCCGTCCATCACCTGGTCCAAACCGGAGTAAGTGGCAGCACCAGCACTGTGGCGGCCAGGGCGATGAACGTACACAACATGAAATACGAAGCAGAGAGCGACATCGACACGGTGGATCTGAAGGAACTTCAGAAGGAGATCATCCACGTGAACCAGATGATAGAAGAGATGGAGATGAAGGTACAAGTAGCACCGTGGGCAGTAGAAGCCAAACAGGAGGCGGGTGCGGAGCTGAAGTCCACAGCCAGCAGGCGGAAATCCTCTGCGGGCATCATCTCTCTCTGTGAGGAACCGGCATGCCTGAGCAGTGAGCCTGGCCTTCCCAAAATTTTGCCCGGAATCATTTTCACTGGCATACTGTTCATTGCGGGAATTCTGGCATTTTGCGTAATTAAACTTTCCTGAGATTGTATGATACACCGTTTTTTCCTCATGAAACACTAGCTAGTGCTGCACATGCTGAGCAAATGTCAACACCTGAGGTGCTGACTGGAGCTAAATATGTCTGCTTGATTTCAGGCAGACACAAGCTGAGAGTAGTGTTGTACCTGTCATGCTGTTTGGCTCATTAGTACAATAGTGAGATGCGAGAACATCTACCTAATGCCATCTACCTATCGTCGTATCACTCATGAAGAAAACAAAGATGAAGTCCGAAATGACCATATTCTACACCATGGGTAGAGTCCTGTACTGCTTCATGTATTTTTTTGGGGGGGGGGGCGGGCAGGGACTCTTTTTACTGAAATGCATTGACAAGGTCAGTAGAAAATTGCCTGATGTCTTGTGAAATACACTAGGCCAGAGCTGAATTTCATCATTTAATTATGTGCAGATCGGTCCCAGGATCATGTTGAGCTTCTCAATAACTTAGCTGATTAATGTCCGGATCGTCCAGCTCAATCAGCGTCACCCGCCTGTAAGGAATACATCGATTTGTATATTCTGACATAGCGCTAAAATGAACATGCTTAATGGCGAATAACAGAACTGCTAACTTACCCACAATTCTGAGCAGCGTGCAGCTCAGTGAGTTTGCCATCTGTGCCCTTTTCTGGAAGGTTGTGGGTCCAACTCCTATAGCCAGTAGAGTGTAATCATGGATGTGATTGTGAGGTGATGACAATCGATAAACCCAGCGACTTCTGTAGGATATGGGCCTGTTGCTGTATTGATTACACACCCACAACAAAAAGAATTTTGGTTCATGTTAATTCAATACAATACTGGGATAAAGCAGAGGCCAGTGGCAGCATCCATGTGCTTGAGAAGGCAATCAAGCCAAAGATAAAAGCTTTCAGGATTCCTTCATCCTTGTGGCTTTATTTTAGTGAATAAGAATGCACTGTTTGAGTGTTTGCATTGCAATTCAGATGGTAAGACATTACAATGAACACAAATACCTGCTGTTATATATTAATACTGAGCAATCTCTGAGATATCAGACAGCAAAACAAATTCATGCAACTGAAGCAAGACTGGATGGAGGAGGCTTTTTTCTCAGATTTAACCTTAACTTATCTATAACAATTATTTGAATATTCCTAGTTTCAATACTGGTTCACAGTAGTCCTGAATGAATTATTGCAGATACTGCCCTCTAGTGTTAATATGACATAACTCTAGTCATTCATTACGAACAATAGAACATTAAAAACTTGGACAGATACTAGAGGGACACATTGATTCAGTGGGTTGCAGTGTAGCCTCATACTTCCTGGGCTGCAGATGCAGATCTGGTACGTCCAGTGCATTGTGGGTATGTAAAATGGTATCTTTAAATGCAAAGGTTCTTAGCATATGCATCCTGGGATACACTGCAGGCTCAGCGGCATGGATGGCTGGATGGATACTCAATTTCTCCTATAAGGGTTATATTGCAAATATGGCGACGGCTTGCAGGAAACTCACAGTTGTGTACAAACGAGTAATTGAAAACTGTCAATGACATTATGCCGAGTGACTTTTTATTAACAGACCAACAGAACTGAAAATGCAACATACTAACCATACTAATGAACATATTAATCATCATACGAACAAAAGATTTTCAAGATATTAAGTGGGGATGTCACAGTGCCTCCTCCCCCCTAGACAAAAACATGGACCTTTCCACTCTCTCTAAGCATAAATGATAAACCCATTTTTGTTCTGTGCTATGATGGTAAATCTGCAAAACAAAAGCAGTTGGAACTCTGTAGTCATACAGTTGGTGTTGTGCTGGACAGTCAGTCATAGTCGCTGCTGCTCTCATCGCTGGCATGAGGGGACCAGTAGCATCCAACGTCCTCGACGAGCTCCACGACCCAGCGACCTTCAGACACGATGAAGCAGGTGAGGAAAATAACTCAAAATGTTCTACTATCACATGTGTTCAAAGGAATACAGTGTAATTCTTATGCCAGTTGCAGGTTAGGGGGTAAGCGCATGGGGGACAGGGCAGAAGGCAGTGCAATTCGCGGCAGAGTGACACAGAGCGACACAGGACAGACGGCAGCGCAGTAGAGAACTAGACAATATCAACAATGTGCAATTTAACAGAGTGGGGAGACCGGTGCAGATTATTGGTCATTTAATGACCATATGGTTTGAAAGAAACTGTCCCTGAAGCAGGTGGTACGGGTGCTGATGCACCGTTAGCGCCACCTAGAGGACAGAAGTGTGAGGACGGTGTGAGCTGGAGGGCTGGAAACGTGATGTTCAGCCTCAGCGACGATCCCAAATCGTACTGTACCATTCTCAGGTTTTTCAGCTTCGTCCTCAAAATGTTCAAAGTCCAGACTGACAAACACATTCTGTACAAAAAGCAGATTTACTCATGAGTTTAATGAAGGATGCTAATCTGGATAACGTAGCACGTCAAACATATACATAGCATTTCAGCATTTGGATAACTCCGTGTATAACCTAGTATATAACATGGTGTATGACCCAGTATATAATGTCTATAAAAGTATATAAAGCAATGCAGTGACTCCTTCACATTCTACGATGCTTCACCAAGCTCTAAAAATATTTCATTGTTCACAGCCAACTTACCAGTAACTAGTAAACGCAAATTTCAAATTCACAAATCTGGAGGGGCGAGTCTTTGTAAGACAGTATATAACCCAGTATGCATCACCTTTTCCCGGAGCAGCCTTTCCCACGGGCCGCTGCGTGCTTTAGTCAGCTGCAGGACGGGTCCAGTGCTCTTCACCTCGCATGTGCACTCGTCTGGCTCAACGGTGCCCTGTAGCAGCAGGTCTGCCCGGTACTGCTGACCATTAACGGTGGCACTGCGAACAGACCGGAGTGAAGTCACGCAGTGATCGCCGGGGTGTGGGGGGGAGACACGGAGGATCCAGTGAAAAGGCAGGTTAACACTGCGTGAACGTGCAAACTCTACATGCAGGAAGCACAACCCACTGCGCCACTGACAGGCACGTTAATATCGACATCATGTCATATACATGCAATCGTCACATTGCAAGGACCACGATAGCTGGGTTGAGACCATCAGTAATTTTCATTCTCGTAGGAAACTTAATTCATTCAGCAATGTGATCCATATACATTTTTTAAAAGAAAATCAGTTTGCTGACGCTGTACTTTTATGAATATGCTCCGAGACACGGATTCTCATCCATGCTATTGGAGTGAATTATAGGCCATGTGGCATATTTCTGTATAATTTAACAAAAGTGATTGAAGTGGATAAAAATAAACAATAAGACATTTGTCTTCTGCTGTGTGGAAATATGCTGGATTCCATAAGGGTAATTTTGAGTGAGTCTTATGTTGACACTGTCTGTTGTCACAATTTGCAGCAGCATTTATTTGACAGTCTCTGCTGACACACGTTCTATTTGGCTACAGTAAACTTCAGGTAAAATGTTCAACTTCATGTTTTATAAATATTGTAATATTTATAGTGAAAATTTCATATATTGCAATGTGAACAACTTCTAGCATAGTTCAGCTTACACCAATAAACAAAATATGTTCACAAAAACATCATATGGATATTATGTAGCATGTTACGTAAGATGAGGCTGGCCTTTGATCATATGGATATTATGTACCATGTTACCTATGTCTCCACACAACTAATGCTTTCGCTGTTCGGACCCTCATCTGCTATGTGCCGCCTTCCTTGCTGCTGCTGAGTGATCAAGCAGGAAAATTTTTATGGACGCTTTCTTAAAATTGAGTACTGGGGTTTAATTTAGTAATTCTGAAAGCTGTGATTGCATGTGACGTTTTGGCCACATCGCCCACCCCATCCTCAAAGCCCTTTCAAAAACAGGCAGGAGAATTTCATGCATACCTGTACATGACTCTGTCAGAAAAGAATTCACATGTCTGTTCAGTAGGTTCGGCGAGTTTGATGTTTATGACGATGGACTTCATTCTCTGAAACCACCGTATCTGCGGGTGGAACCTGCAGCAGACATTCAGTTATACAGCAGGGAACCTGCATCTCCAAAGGTCCAAGTACAAAATCGGTAAAACAGGACATACCACTGTGCAGCAGCAGTACCGGCAGTGTCCTTTTGCCCCACGGCTGTGTTTTCTGCCACAGGCACCTTAAGGTTACATGACAGGCCATTCTCTACTGGACTGACAGCGAACTGAACTTCATTCACAGGAGAACCAGCAGGAACCGCCCCCATGGGTCTGTGTGTTCCTGCCTGGGTTTCCAGGTCCCTGCTTAACAGAGAGCCCTCCAGCGTGAGGGTGGATGATGGACTTTGTGGTTCTTCTAAAACGGCAGGGCAGCTCAGTCTAGCCGCTACTGGTTCCAGGGCCATGACTTCCTTCACAGCCGCAGCAGGGACCTCCTCCCAGGCCGGGGGACCTTCTCCTGCTGGGTTTACAGTACTTCCTGTGGTGTTGGCTGGGAGCGTCAGTCTGGTCCCCGGTTCCTCAATGGCAGTGTGGCTACTGAATGGTAGAGAGAGCCAAAGGCTGTAAGACCTGACCCAACACTGACCAATGGCGTGCCGGCAAAGGCGGGCCCTCACATCTCGCCAGGTGGGACCTCTACGAATGCCTCCTGGGACAGCGCCTTCAGCAGGTCGACATGTTGAGGGTTGGTAACAGCCATCCCCGTGGCCAGGATCTCTGAGAAGACGTTGTACTCGCTGATGAAGGTCTTCAGGCCCGGTGGCCGGGTCAGCCGCACCTTCCGGGGCAGAGACAGACATGTTCATGCCGGCTGTGATCAGAGCAGAACCATCTATGTGCAAACATACCACTGCAGTGTAATCTGAAGTGTGCATGAGGGTTAAGTAATGGAAAGATGCCATTTGTCATCATCATAATAATTTAAACATGACAGCTGTAAGTGGAGCAGCTCCAAGCTCAAACCCAACAGCGAGGCAGCATCCTACCATCGGATCCACCCAGATGGTATTTCCCAGACTGAGGACCACTTTGGCCTGATGCTGCAGACCTTTAATTTTCTGACTGATGTATCTGGTTACCTGTTCAGTGTAGAAAAATCATTATAGGGTAAGATATCTATAAATGTAATGAAACACTGAGGAATACTGTTCTTTATCACCCCACCGTTTTTCCACAAAATGAATGAATGAAGAAACATGGACACCTTCGGGTTCCAGTCCATCTCGCCATCGATGGGCTGGACCCGGCACACGATGACCTCCACGGCCTGCGGAGGCAGTGTTTGGAAGCAGCTAGGCAGCTCCAGCAGCTGGTGGGCCTTCACTTCTTGCTCCCGGCCCTCGTCCAGGAAGCAGACGTTAATGCTGTAGAAGAGACGCTTCTCTGTGTCCGGGATTGTCAGGAGCTGGACCCTGGCAGGAGGGAAGGACAGCGATCCGTCCCATGGCCTGATCAAGCTTAGCCAGTTGGCGGTAGAACATCAGAAAAGACTTGTCTCCATCTGAATTACGATGGACATCTACCAGATATTTTTATCCAGAGAGACTTTTTTGAACAAAGTAAGAGAAGACTATTTCTAAAATATTTTGAAGTTAATTTAATGACTAAAATCTGACTACACATGTCCACTAATGGGGTGTATAAGGCTCAGCAATGCCTGTGATCAGAAGGTCACTGTTTCAAATCCCAAGGTTGACAGAATGATTTCCTTGAGGAGCCGAACCCTTAACCCCCACTTCCTGGCTGACAACTGTATGTCACCTTGGATAAAGGCAGCTGCTAAAGAAATCAATAAATGTTTACCAAAAAACGTACCGGTGATACACATCCTCTTCTTGCACCGTATAAAGGCCTCCCTGCACCAGCCCCGCAGCATGAGTCTTCTCCCGGGAATAGTAGGCGGCCATGTCCGAGGCCAGGCACTCGTAGACATCTCCCTCCCCGCTGACTATGCGTCCGTAATAACAGGACGCGTTCTTAATACACAGGGGCACAAACTGCCAAAAATAAACAGGTGTTACATCACACCCATTAGCAGGTCGGATCACACGACAGCACGGCCACTGAAGTGAAGCTGCTCACTTGGATGTTGTGGGAGACGGGTTGCCGTGGGGCGTCTTGCTGGGGGTCAATCTGGTGTCGGTTAGGGCAAACCCTGTCGTCTCTGCAATGGAGCAAAATTCATTTCAATCAAGAAAACAAAGCAGAGGTCAAATATTTCCTGGTGTCAATAGATAATAGGAGTGGAAACATGGCTGCAGTAACACTAAAAAGGGAACCTGCAGAAGCCAAAGTTCTTCAGGTAGCTACAGAGAGGCCTGGCAGACTTCTGCAACTCCTTGGCCTGCAGAAGCCCGCGGGTGAAAGCCAGCAGCTCATGGGGCAGCTCCGTGCCAGTCCTCTCCAGGTAGCGCAGCAGTCCGACGACGTGTCGGGCGTGACCCTCCGACAGCAGCAGCATAGACCTGGCCTCATGGGACGGCAGACTTGAGCACACCTATCAGAAGAGGTGTCAGCAGTTAGAACTGCAGAGGAACACTGCCACCTACAGGGCAACTGTTAGATACACACCACTAAAAAAGGACAAAGCAGTTCATTCCACTATTAGGCTCAGTGGGTTAGGCCTCCATGCCTGTAGTCACTGCTTCGAATCCTTTGCTCATAACAGTAGCCACATCTCCAGTAGGCCCTTGAGGGGGGGCCCTTAAGCCCCCGAAAAAAGTTGTGCTAAGACATCAAACTTTGCTATTATCCCTGTATGTATGTGTATCTCATAGAAGAACAAGATGAGATATGTGAAAAAGAACTTTCCAGTGTACCTGTACCTGTGCAAATAAACCACTAATTCATTTCACTAAGGTGCCCCATCCACATCCACATGGCGTCACGAAAGCTGTGCCAGGAAGAAGGGACACAAAGTACTACGGTAATGTCTGGGACTGCAGTGCTACAGTGGCGTACATCTTGAGAAAGCTCGACGCACGGTAAGCGGTGGCTGAGGAAGACAGAAGACCCCAGGGTGCCACTGGGAGAGGTCACGCAGGTCCGGGTTTATCATCCAGTACCTTGTCAGAGAGGTTCCGGAAGTGCCTTGACATGCAGTATAGGCGGCTTCCGAACAGTTTGGGTGAGCGTGGGAAGCCATAGTGCACAACACAGGTAGCGTCGTCGATGTGTAGCGCCCTCACACAGTCATCTGTGGTAACTGTCAGACGAGGAGCAGACATTACTAAAGTAACAGCAAAGGGGTTAGCCTGGTCCAACAAGACGAGTGCTTCATCCTCCACGTACCTAGGATGACATGAGTTCCTGGCCCAATATCACTCTTCCACTGCTCCACCACGAAGCTAAACTGGTGGGTTAGCTTCTCGTGGACCTTCAGGCAGAAACATGCCGTGGTCCTGACAGCCTGTAGGGAATCGAAGCAAACATCGCTGCTGTTCCACAAGGCTGATGACACTGCTGATGTCATCAACAGCTCTTTGCACATGGGGCTATGGTGTGATGAGGGTCTGCAGTTACTCACTCGCAGGTAGTACCATCGAACATTAACATGAGATGTTTGCAAATTGATTACTGATTTACACTTCAGTAACACATTGGATTAAAGGCACATCATTCAAAGAATGTTATGGCAAAAGTAAACAAAGAGCCCTGAAAAGAACAAGACGACGTAGTTTACAAGCAGAACTCATCACCAGAGATCTTTAATCATTATGACCTTAATGAACTGCGGCATCCAAGATAACTGAATGATAATATTGCTATTCTGCTCATTGTTGGATGGAGTAAAAAGTCAGTCCCGAGACCAAAAGACCCACATGCAAGCGATTACTGTAGAAGCCGACGGATTTTCCCAAAGAAGACCTCAATATGCAGCAAACACCGATTTTACGGAAAATCCATCAATGATGATTATTCCTTTCATTAAAAGGGAGCCCGTCACTTTAAGTGATCAAGCAGCAGCAGCACTTATGTAACTGAATGGGCGCAGGTGCACTGTAATCCCTCTGATATTTTGTTCTAGGAATGTTCACTGAACGTTGTGATTAAGGTATGGTAGGGTAACGTATGGATGTTCCCAGAATGTTATCCCTCTATTGCTACTACCAAGAATAATTATTATACATTAATAATAATCATAATGTTATTATTGTTGTTTTTATTACCATCATTATTGTGTTATCGTCATACATAAATAGATTATAATTAATGTTGAAAAATATCTAAGAAACGGATGTTCAGAAACTTATGTTATTGTGCTACCATTGACAGAACCTGTGTTAAAATGTAAAATGTGGAAATAACATTCCATTAACGTTACAGTAAGCATGTTTTTGGCCAACTTGGAGAAGAGCTTTACATAACATTGGCTAAAGTTCTGAGAATGTTCCCTGTTGGGTGGGATGCATCCCACACCCTGATATGGCAGGAGAAACAAGGGGGAAGTAAAAACAACATCTGCATGGCCAAAAGGTTCCGACTCTGAGCGAGTGAGAGAGAAAACTCCCAGCAGGTCAGCAGAGAAGACGGCACACATCAATAGGACGTTTGTGTTTAGTAAGTTTACTTTGAAGTTAGGGTCAATATTTAGCAGAGAGGGTAGCCGAGGTTGTGATGAGATAAATACTGAAAATATGACATTGGCCAGTTATGAGTGACTAATCCTATCCATTCAACCTATTTTACCACCAAACATTTACAGGTAGGTCCATACATATTTGGACACTGACAAGTTTTACTATTTAACCTGTTTTCTAAAATATATTCCAACTGAAGTTATACAATGGCCATGGACATAAAGTACAGACTCTCAGATTTCATTTTAGGGTATCAAATGAAACCATTTAGCATTCAAATGGGATGAAGGGTTTAGGAATTTCAGCTTGTTAACATGTCACCCTCTTTTTAAAGGGGCCAAAAGTAACTGGACGATTCACGTAAAAGCTATTTCATGGACAGGTGTGGGCAATTCCTTCATTCTTTCATTATCAATTAAGCAGATAAAAGGCCTGGAGTTGATTTGAGGTGTCTTGTTTGAATTTGGAAGATTGAGGTGTGAACATACAAGATGCACTCAAAGGAACTCAGGATGCAGGTGAAACAGGCCATCCATAGGCTGCGAAGACAGAATAAAAGAATTTGAGAAATTGCCACAACATTAGGAGTGGCAAAATCCACAGCTTGGTACATGATGAGAAAGAAAACATTGGTGAACTCAGCAACGCAAAAAGTGGTGGATGATCGCAGAATCATTTCCATGGTGAAGAGAAACCCCTTCGTAACAGCCAACCAAGTGAACAACACTCTCCAGGAGGTAGGCGTATCAATATCCAAGTCTACCATAAAGAAAAGACTGCATGAAAGCAAAATATAGAGGGTTCACTGCAAGATGCAAGCCACTCATAAGCCTTAAGGATAGAAAGGCTAGATTGGAGTTTACGAAATTTACATCTAAGAAAGCCAGCACAGTACTGGAGCAGCATTCTTTGGACAGATGAAACCAAGATCAACTTGTATCAGAATGATGGAAAGAAAAAAGTATATAGAAGGGCTGGGACAGCTTATGATCCAAAGAACACTGCGTCACCTGTAAAACGTGGTGGAGGCAGTGTGATGGCTTGGGCGTGCATGGCTGCCAGTGGCACTGGGTCTTTAGTGTTTCTTCATGACGTGACATAGGATTGAAGCAGCTGAATGAATGCTGAGGTGTTCAGAGACATCATGTCTGCTGAAATCCAGCCAAATCATAATACAGAAGGACAATGACCCAAAACACACAGGAAAAGCAAGCCAGGACTTTATTAACCCTCTGGGGTCGAGCACATCGTCGGCGCTGCAGTGTTCTTTTCACGTCTGTTTCAGTTTATATCTCGCTGAAATCTTAATGTAGAACTATGAAAAAAAAAAAAACACTGGCTGAATCCGTAATATGTCTTCTTTTCCAAACGTCCCTTGTCAGAAGTATTAAAGTTTTTTAAATTAGGTTAAAATCGGCAAAAAAGTAAACCATGTCACTTTACTTTGTTTTACGTGCATCGGGGGCGTGTAGTGTTGCTGTCAGCTGAAGATCGCTATTCACGCATAGCGTATATTTAAATTGCATTTGCATGGTAATTTGACGAACAGCACAGCGGTGAAACGCGATACAGATACATCCCCATCAGCGCTATTAAAGAGGGGGGGGGGGCTTGGCCAGGTGACAACGGCTCATTCATACACATGAGAGCTCCTCCATGTTCAATGATAGGAGCCAGAAATAGTGACACGAGTAGCTTTTTCTTATTTATTTATCCAACTGAATGTTGCAACTACACCATTTAGTTATCTTCATGTAGCCAAGACTTTGGTGATCTAGGATATCTAGGATCAAAACTAACTGCCAGCATTGCTTACTGTGTACTTTTATAATGTTTCTGCAAGTGTTCTAAACTGCATTTTACAATGTCTATACTTTGATGTCCAATTACAAACTTAAAAATCTGACATATTTACAGTATACATTAAAATAAAGATTAGTGTAATGGCAAAACAAGTACTGTATATAAGAAAAATTATTTGCCATGAATTAAGTTTATGATATTTGAAGAAGTGTGTGATCATGCCCCAGTCAGTGAAAGTGTGTTTCCTACCCCTAGTCACCTGATCTCAGCCCCACTGATCATGCATTTCACTTGCTAAAGACTAAACTACAGACAGAAAGACCCTCAACCAAAAGGCAACTGAAAGCTGCTGTAATGAAGACCTGGCAGAGCATTAAAAAGGTGACGTCTGGTCAAGTGCATGAGTTCAGGACTTCAGGCAGTCATTGCCTGCGAAGGGTTTTCAACTAAGTATTAAAATTGAACTGATTATTTGCAGTAATATTAAATTTGTCCAACTTATTATTTGTCCAATTAATTATTATTAGCCCCTGGACGGAGGGGATTGTGTAGAAAAATTACTTTAGTTCCCCATTTTTATGTAATGTTTTTGTTCTACCCACTGAATTAAAGCTGAAAGTCTGCAGTTCAACTGCATCTGACTTGTTTCTTTTAAAATTTATTGTGGTAACGTACAGAACTTAATTTAAAAACTTTGTCTCTGTCCAAATATTTATGGTCCTGACTGTATTTGCATTCTTACCTTGAAGACCTCTTCGGTTTCTTCAGCAGTGCTGGTAAAGATAAGAGTCTTCTGTGCCACATCAGGGACAAAGTCCAGAGCATTGAGCAACACTGACATTTTGGTGGTTTCTAAACAGAGCAGGACCATCTGTGGAGGGACAGACCAAACCCACTTTAAAAAAAATTACCATCACCACCAGGCCAAGCTGTCACTTTCACCAGAACTAGAGCAAGGCCGAGTCTGCTTTAGAAAAAGCTTCTACACTTCCTGAAGGCTAAAGTGACATATTAGAGGTACTTTCAGCATCTCATTGATTAAAGTTTCCCAATGCCTCTACCTTATGATGTCCGTGTTAAAATGTTTATTCATGCCACGAGTGATTGCACGGCTCTGAATTACAATATAGGACTTAATTTTTGGCCACTGTTGACACAACACACAAGTATGCAGAGTGATACTGATGTCACCCTTCCTGGGGACACGAGCCCACGTACCCACTGACCTGACGCACGTCACCATATAAAGCTGCTTCTTCGGGGACCGTTATGATGACACAGGGGTCCCTCATGCTCTCCTTCACCAGCGCCTCCATGTGGCGGCTCCAGCGAGTTCCCACGGCGATGAGCTGCCTCACGGATAGTGCACGCTCCTCTTTCCGGAAGTGCTGCAGGACAGCGCACGTCTGACGGGCAGGCGGCTGCCATTAGCGTTCTGCTCCTCATGCCTGGCCGTGAGCTTTAATTCACAAGGACGAGCCTCACCTCCTGAGGGACCCGAGTGTACAGCAGGTCCACATCATCCAGCACCAGATGACAGAGCCGCAGGAAGAGGAAACAGCACGACTGAAGCAGCTGCAGCAGGCTGGAGGGGGTGGTGACCAGCAAGCGGCCTAAAGGGCACAGGGGGCGCCATTGGTGTTTAAGCGGACTGAACCAGGGGTGGACAATTACAGTTCAAAGGTGGTCTCCCAGTGGGACCCCAGCAGCTCTTTCTGTGGTCACCCACATATG
>JAODKE010000020.1:7555789-7568773 GCA_026779605.1 Mormyrus hasselquistii
ATGACAAATAATAACGAATAATAACGAACCATCCACAGACCCCATATATGCGTGATTTTCGTGGAGATACATTTGATGTTTAATTGATAAATTACATTACCAACATTAAGTATAGGAATAATAAAATGCATTATTGCGCATTATTATACAGCACTGTACAGTACTGTATTTTTAGCTTAATTCTCAAGAGATGATATAGATAACAAAATATATTGTAACAAGGGATTATGGAGTAATGAAAATCAAGCCGCGCTTGTGTGGTGTCCTGCAGACCTTCGGCGAGAAGCTCCTGGGGATGTTCTCCTCCATAATTCCCATCTCCGTGGCCATGTCCACCTTCGGGGGAATCAATGGGTACCTCTTCACCTCCTCCAGGTGAAGCCGTTCTCACGGGAGCTGAGCCCACATGACACTGAGAGGCTCAGCTAACAGTGTGCAGATTTATCCCGCATCTCTCTCCTTCCAGGCTCTGCTTCTCTGGGGCCAGGGAGGGCCACCTTCCCAGTCTGCTGGCCATGATTCATTTCAGGAGCTGCTCCCCCATACCTGCCCTCCTGGTCTGTGTAAGTCAGTCCCTCCACTTGCTCTTCCTAAACATGCTCAGGCACTTTGGTAAGAAATAGAGATTCTGCCCATTCAAACTGATGTCCAGGTCTCAGAGGCATTTCTCCTTGATTTTGACAGTGTACAGCCACCATTGTGATCCTTTGCATTGGAGAGACCCACAACCTGATCAATTATGTGTCCTTCATCAACTACCTCTCCTACGGGGTCACCGTGGCCGGTCTGCTTTACTACCGCTGGAAGAAACCAAAGCTTCTGCGTCCCATCAAGGTACCGGCTGCTGTCCCTCTCACCATGTCTGTATGTCTCAGAAGTGTTAAAGCTGTTGCGCCCCCCGTCCTCCTCAGGTGAACCTGCTGGTGCCCCTGGGCTACCTGCTCTTCTGGGCGTTCCTGCTGGTGTTCAGCCTGTACTCAGAGCCGATGGTCTGCGGTGTGGGTCTGCTCATAATGCTCACCGGCGTGCCGGTCTACTTCCTGGGCGTGCACTGGAAGGACAAGCCAGACTGTGTCTACAGCTTCATTGGTAAATCCCACAGAGATAATGGCCAGCAAAAATATTTATTCCAAAAGACTGTTGCCTCACACCTCTGAAACCCGGGTTCGAGTCTCCACATGGATCACATGTCGTCGTGGGGTTTCCTCCAGGTACTGCGGTTTCCCCCTCACAGACCAAAGACATGCTGAGGCTAATTGGAGTAATTAATGGGTTTGCGTGTGTGAGTGTGCCCTGCAGTGGGCTGGGCCCCCGTCCTGGGTTGTACCCCGCCTCGTGCCCGTAGCTTCTGGGATCCGCTCCGGACCCCCCGCAAGCCAGAAGGATAAGAGGTTACAGAAAATGGATGGATGGATGGATGGACTCTGCACCATTAACACCAGCAACAACGACAGCCATCAGACTGGAAGCCAGTCTAACACCAACAACCACTCAGAGGGCCTAAATGTTACTATAATCTAATGGATAACAGGCAGTCCTTGCTTAAGAATGTCTGACTTCACTTGCACTTTTGAGCAGACTGACATAAGGCCAGTTATACTTAGAATTCTGGTTATAAATACAATGGTACTTCTCTGTGACGCTCATGAAAACATTACATGGACTCAGCGGATTGTCAGCTTGAGGTACAGTACAGTACCGCTGGTAGTTACTTTTATGATTACTGTATTATTTGTTTGCCTACGAAATTGACGTAGATGCTTCGTCACTGTCTGATATTAATAAAAATATATAGTGAATAATTAGAATACATTTTGATAAATTGATTTAAAAGTCTGAGAATCAGTGCCGGTGGTTGAGATGAATGACGTGGGCTCCTGGTTTTCTTTCTTTGCAGAGGCAGTGACCTTCGTGGGACAGAAGCTCTGCTTCGTGGTCTTTCCGCAGATGGACCCTGCCGAGGGCCCGCGGCCCGCAGAATGGACGTCCGAGAAATCCGAGTCGTGAGCAGCACGTCCACCCCTGCTTTCCTCTTATCTAATTCATCTGCTCCTTCCCACTAAAGCCTGTCTCCACTGAAGAACCGGAGCCGGGAGACAGCTGCCAGAGATCACGTCATTTTGGCATTTTTTTTGGCATTTTTAAAATTTTTTTTACCCAATAACAACAGCCACATAATTCTGATTAAATTTCCCCTTTCCCACTAAGAGACTGTTACTTCAGATATTGGCAAGATATCTCTGAATTTAAGAATTATCTTACTTTGCTTTACAAGAAAAATGCTATTTTAAACCCTGAGGTTTGTGGTTCGCTTCCTGGTGGATCAGCGAGAGGAAGCACAGTGCCCCCCTGTGGCCATGACTGAAACATATTTCATGCAAAGTGAAGTTTAAAGGCCAACCTACATCCGAGTCATTCAGAGAGTCATCCACAGCTTTGTGTGCTTGCAGTACTGTGTACATCTGCTGAGGGGATAAGAAACTCACTTAAACTCTGTCCTTACACCACCCTTGTATTGTTATACAAGAAAAAGAAAACAAAATATTCATCATGAAACATTTTAATCAGTTGCCAGGCATTTGAGGACAGTGCAAAACGTGTAACATGGCAAGTAAAACCCAGTGTGACATCTGCTGGTGCCTCGTAAGCAGAGGGCAGGGGTGAACTTTTCAGGTCCAGAGAGTACAAATCCAGACCAACCACTTCAGTACTCTGTGACTTTGACTCGTTATACTGAACTGGTTGGTTGAAACAAAATCTTGGTCTGGATTTTTACTCTCTGGACCTGAACTCTCCACCTCTGGCAGAGGGAGAGGGAACCCGGTCAGCTGACTTCACAGCTCTGCTGACATTTACCTGTGCTTTTGAGGAGAATTAATTTAATGAAGTTTTACTGCTCACTTAAAAGCATGCTGGTGACATAAAAGTGTAACCAAAATATCAATGTCAAACTGATGATCTGCAGTGCTGCACTGAAGGGCTTATCGGGATTATTCCTCAGCAGAAAATGCTGAACGTGGGCTGAGATCTTGCTACGCCTGCACAGGGAGCAGGGAGATCCAACTCCACAGGCAGACACTTGCTAACACTCAGCCTCACCCAGGCCCTTTGCAACTCCCCCATTCCTGAAGAGACAGATACTATAAATTATTTGTAAAGCATCAGATATTTACAGTGTGTTGCAATGACTTATGTGTGTGGTGTATTTTTTTGTAAAGAAAAAAGATAACAATAATTGCTTAATAAATTAATATTATTGAAAAACAACTAGATCAAATCTGATTTGATATGCCTTTTACTGCAAGTGTTAAACCTCATTAGATGGACATTGTCCATCTGCTCTGTCTTCAGATTCAATGAGAGGAGAGCAATTCAGCGGAATGTAAACACCCCACATATGCAGCAGCGTGTGAGTACGAGGTCCTGCTCTTGGCCATTCAAAGTCATCGTCATAATGACTCCAAAAGTCTGCAGGCTGAATCCAGCTGTTCTAAAATATCCTTATAACAGTCTTCAGTTCATTACCTTTTTCACTTGTGACGGCTTCATGGACTGCAGCTAATAGGCCAATTTACATGCAGTACTCATTAAATTCTCAGTTATAAGTGTGCGATGTGTAGACAGACATGACGGCCAGCACAGAAAGGCTGAGGAAGAGCTTCTTTCCTCACGCAGTACAGATTCTTAATGGGGATGGTCTCTCTCTCTCTCTCATGTAAATATTTATTGCTGAACTCTTCCACTACCTTCATTGACTTGCTTGACGATTCCACACGCCATAGATATTTTTATACCTGTAATGCGTGATGTCCGGTCTCTGTCTTGTTTCTCAGGCTTTTCCCATAGTCTGGCACTAGGCAGCCATGCATTTCACTGCACACGGTCCTCAGTATCACGGTGTATGTGACGAATAAAACTCTGAAACGATTGAGAAAAAAAACTACAAAATAATCCTGATTTTTTTACTGGGAGGTATTTCCCGGCCATTTGTTTGCCCCTACTTCAGTGTAGGTACATTTTGTCCGACCTGGAACTACTGAGATGGGTCTATAACGATAAACTTCACTGAGCACAAGCACCAGCGCCAACTTGGAAGTTATGTGTAAGTGGGAGGAGGAGAGACAGAAGCAGCAGAACAAAAACTGAGACGTATCTCAAGTACATTAAACAAGCTGAAGCTGAATAAATACAGCAGCAAGATCAAAACTAAAATATAACATACGGCTCGTGTCCAGTACCAAGGGTCTGAAACGGAGGAGCTCCTGCCCATCTTGGGCAGGATACAATATCATGCTAAATTCACACTGAAACCATCTAGGGTAAAATATACATTGCTGTGCAAAAGTTATAGGCAAAAACATATTCAAAGCAATTTATCTGGTTAAGTAAGTGCATATTTGCTCAGAAAAAACACAACATTGAATCATATGCAAGGAAACAAATAATAAAAACCACTAAGGATTTCTTTGTTCTGCAAAGTTACTGGTATCTTGTTGGATGGCAAAATGAACATTGTATCAGTTCCCAAAGCTCTACTGAGGGACACCTCAAAGGTCTATATGTTCTTATCAGTCAAGTACATTTCTATATGAAATCGCATGCAAGCATTACTGCAAAACAACAGGATTAAACATGCTGGTACACAAAGTCAAACTGCATTTTGCAAACATTGGCTGCACACCTGTTTTTAAGGAGAACATGATTTGTGTTTCATAGCCAGATATGGGGGTGTTTTTCAAAGGTGCGGATGAAGGCGCATATAAATAAGAATAAGTAAATGCCCCAAACCCTAACCCTAATCCTAACCCTAATCCTAACCCTAACCCAAACCCTAACCCAACCCTGAACCCAGCCATAAAAACACGTATACATTAAATATCACCAGCAGCTCAATTAATAAATTAAATTAAGTCATTGAGGTAATGATTGGCCATTCGAGGCTGGTAATGAAGTCAACAAATTCATAACTCAATGACTGCTGATGCTGATGTCATTGGGTGAGGAAGTTTGGAGGTAAATTCAGCTTAACTTCAGTTCAGTCTGCAATTTGCAGACCTGAAATTAGCAAACAGCTTGGAGAAGCAGTGGAAACGGGACGTGTGGTGGATTGACGAAAGGCACTGCTGAGATTTGACCCCAGGTCACCCAGTTTATTAAACAGGCGTTTTAGCACAATAAACCTCAGAGCCACAAAGCAGGAGGCAAAAGGGCCCGAATTACAAAGATTACCCTAAATAAATGAAATGCATTCTGACATTTTTAAAAATATTAATATAAGGCTGTAATATAAATGGTTTGATTTCATAAAGATTTTTCTGAATGAAGTACATTTGCATATAAAATTGCATGTAAGCATTATTGCAAAACAAAAGGATTAATAATAATAATAATAATAATAATAATAATAATAATAATAAAAATAATAATTGAACCCTTTATTGTCCCCGTGGGGAAATTCTTTTTACGCCTCCCTCAACTTGCTCTTTGTAGAACAAGCTGTCTGCACACGCGCATCGCAAGACAAACTGGAGCTTTGCTAAAATTGGCTGGACATCTATTTCTAAAGAAAACACCATTTGTGTTTGAAAGCCATGTCTTTGTTATGTGTACTAAATTAGCATTTTTACTTTAGAAACATTTTTCCTGGCTATTATGGGAGTTTTCATGAGTGAATTTTTCCTTTCCACTGTCGCCTCTGGCTTGGTCTCGTGGGGCATTGGGCAGGAACATTGTAATATTGCGAAAATGCACTATAGAATATAAAATAAAATTGAATTATGTCTGTCTTTCTTACATTTGCTGCTCCACCAGCACAGAACCCCCATGTTTCGCGACATGCACCCATTCAGAGCCTTGCCAGGTTATGTGGGTGGTCTGCTTACCTGGCACTCTCCAGCAAACACCACATCCAGTCCTGCCAGGCTTAGTCTGGCCAAGGTGCTCTGAATTTTGTTTGTACGTTTCAGGGAGGTCTTTTTCTGGCAAAGAAGAATGACCCCCCCCCAACCCCCACAATGCCAAGGTCACAATTTTCTTATGAGGCCACACAATACTGTCCATCCATCAATCTTCCAACTGTTCATTTGCATTAATATCTCCATCTTTATGTTAATGTACGAAACACAGCGGCGGAAGCCTGGCGCCTTACACCCATACGCTGATCATATCCCAGATTAAACTGTTTGTTTTGTTACCACATACTTATTTGCAAAAAAAAAAAAAACATCAACATACAGTTTCATGCTAAGAAACAATAAACAATTGTTTGGAATGGAATTGAAAATGGAATTATGGGTAATGAACACATCTAATACACTAACTGCATGTGTTTTAATGCACTGAGGAGAAATGTTCTTCAGTCAATGCTTCAGAGCAATGTTTCTGAAACCCCAAAAGCTTCAGCTTTACACATGATTTTACAGATCTACATTAGCTTTATAACAGCACAGCAGAACAGACTATTATTTTTGTTTCTGTTCCCCCAAAACAATAGAATTCTAACTCCATTTAGCAATTTCATCCCCTATTTCTTGGGTGCTGAGTCCTCCATAAGAGTCAAATCCTAGAATTGCCCTTGGCAAGCATTAAGTATGAACTTGTCCCTTTGGATAAGCTTTGCATTAGTCTCTGATGGTTCAAGTCACAATGAAAAGACTGCTAAAGTAAGAGTCAGACAGTCCCTGGATCAGGCACTAGATGGCGCAGGCAGCACACATCAATGCGAGAAATGATTGCATTGCATCACCAAATTAGCGCTTTAACTGGAGTGTTGAGGGCAGGGCTCTGCAAACCTGAACCTCGATTCTAAATCCAGGCCTTGTTTTCAGTTCTCCCAGGTAGCTAGTTTAATAATTACTGATTGTGTTTGGCCACATAGGCTTCACACCTGGCTCACAGGTAAAGGATGGCTGGAAAATCAGCAGGACCTAGAGCACCGTGATTCGAGTAGCCCTTAGGGGTTAGACATTATTTCATTCTAGCATAAAAGAGTCACACTGATGGTCTCTTATACAAACTGTCATTTGTATAATATGATTTATGTAAAGTAGCTTAAGAGCCACATTCTTTACACATCCCCTAACATGCATAATATATCTCATAGAAAATGAAGCATATACGAAAAACAAGATGGAATGTTTCACCATTAGACTCTGTTTTGGCACACTGGCTGCATTCGCAACAGAATGGATGCTGAAATGCTTTGTCTGTGATTCCACCTGCAGCTGCTCCACATCCCTCACCGCTAACCCAACCACCACTACCAGCCGCACAATCTAAAGTGACTAAGGACAACATCCACTGAACACCAACCTGCTCAAAAGCAATGCCATTCCAGCCCACATTTATGTTTCAAAATACAGGAGTATTTTCCAAAGGTGGCGTGGATATGTAAATAAATAAGGATAAGTAAATACCCCAAAACCTAACCCTAAAATCCAACCCTGACCCTGGGCAAAACCCTCACTCCTCACTCCTAACCCTGGAATCTCTACCCACAGATTTGTGTTCCGGGGTGGAATCTGGCTAGTGTAAAATGAGGGGTTGCCCAGTGTCTTTTCGTCATGGGGGCAGAACGGCTGAACAGCCAGCTCCAATTTCACCCGGGGTGCCAAATATGCTGCAAGCACCACTGGCCATCTTCATCTTCATTGTCTAATGCTTCAACAGATCCAGATTACTACAGTACACCACCAGCAAACCATTATTCTTACTGGGATCCCTTCTACAATCTCCCATAATCTCATTTCCTGTGCTATTTATTTATTAACTCCTTCATAATTAAATGTGGGCTGTTTGAAATGGCAAAGAATACAAAGCAAAAATGAATTTCATAACAGCCGCTTCTCAACTTCATTTGAGGCTGATTTCTGGCTCCAGCATCGGAATCAGAAGCAGCCACATCTGTGCCGGAACCGAGGAAAAACTTTACTTAATAATGCAGGAAAATCACCCTTTTACCATGACCTGGATATTATTCCTTTATCAACCTAAATGCAGTGATTGCCAGTTATCTTTAAATTAAACCGCAGGGACAGACAGTCTGATAATAGTTAATACAGAAACAAAAAGTAAAACAATATGAACATAAGTCATAAATCTTACGAGCCGATTCCCCTGTTTGCAAGTCTCCGATGAATAAGAGCTGTCAGGACTGGATGTGTTCGCAACAAGTTCCTGCAGGATTGTTTTTGCAATGTGGGTAATTCTTTAAGTTAGGGAATCATATGTAAGTCAACACATTTTAGTCTTAAAACAACGAAAAGAACAAGAATAAAGCCGCAAACCAGACAGGAGATAATTATTTGTAATTCTCTCCTATAAGGCAAAATCCCTGCCGATCCCAGTGATCTGCAGCCACAGCCCAGCTGCTGCTCACAGACGCAGTTGGAATAATACCATGGTATTTACCGCACCAGACAAAATTGCATGACTCATATGCACATAGGTATTTTTATTTTCAAGTGTAATTATGTAAATGAAAACAACATAGTAATATGTGATAGTGATAGTTTAAAATATTTCAAGATTTAATATGTTTCAACTTGCAAATTAAGTTTTAAGAATGTAAATATTTATTTTAAAATATTGTTTGTAACTATATACTTTATGTATGCAAGAGGTACTATGATACCTGCTTCCTATCCACCTGCTTCCTGGATTGTGCTCAAAGGAAATATTTAATACAAAGAAAAACAAAATAGTATAAAAAGTTCAGAACCAATAAGGTGGGGGAGGCGTAGTGGTTAGCGTAGCCGCCTCACACCTGTGGGGTCAGGGTTCAAGTCTCCGCCATGTTCTCCCTGTGTTCTCATGATGTTTCCTTTACATGCTTTGGTCACCCCCTGAGGCTCCAGATCCTCTCCAACCCTGAATATGACAAGAGGCTGGATAAATAAGATTTAAGTGACAAGAACAAAAGTGAACATTTGGTGTGAGTGTGGTTCTATCCAGCAGTATTGAGTTCATGCTGTCTGCTTGCAATCCACCTTCTCTTGTCATATGGTTTGAATGACCATGGTGATAAGCATGCAAATGTGTTTCACTTTACCAGTTTAGAACTGGTACCACATATGCTGTCCTCACTGATTCACATTTACCATTTGCCCAGTGCAAACATTGTATAGAAATATAATGAGATTCCATAATTCATATTACCCACATCACAAAGGCTCAAAGGCTCCACTCAAATCAGTATCATAGAAAGCAACTTGCTGTTGCTATCTATCTATCTATCTATCTATCTATCTATCTATCTATCTATCTATCTATCTATCTATCTATCTAATATTCAGCAAGAGTTAACACTATTCCATGTTCCTTCCATAAATCCAGTTTGTACATCCAGCAGATGCATGGCTTTAATCTGCAAAGACTGATCTTTAGCACATTAAAGGGAAATTGTGCACTAGTTTGCTCATTAAACCAGCTCTACGTTCTTTAGTATTTGATATATTTCATGGATTTCATTATTGCTGATTACAGATGCTGAAATCTGGGGATCTTTCCAAGTTCTGCCCAAAATTTCAGTCACTGGAGCTCTGTGGGAAATAACGGAACACTCCCCCTTCATTGTGGAGCAAGAGGTTCTACTTAGTTCTGTGTAGAATACAGCTTTTCTGGCGGTTGATGTCACAGTGTTTCCATGGACAATTTACAGTTTTTCTCAGTTGCTTTTGTAACCACCACGCCCGCGCGTGCCGAGCGTGGTGCTGTAGCATGAATAGTACTTGCCTGACCCCTTTGATGGGAAATAAGACAGCAAATGGCTTTCATTGTACAGTATTTTATTCTGCATCTAGCCATTGCCCATCACCCAATCCCACCATTCTTGGAGTGCCATCTACAGGCCTGGAGATGAACTAACCAAGACCATTTCAGTACATTCTGTACTGTGGTAGATCGCAGATAGTCATGAAAATGACTGTATTAGACCACCTTTCCTTTTAAACGGAAGTTTTATTCAGCTGAGATTTTATTGAATAAACAAAATGAAATAAATTCAATATAATGTGTTGTGTGAGTCTTTCCGAGTGGAAGTATTGCATTCGATGATATTTAAATGTTTTTGTGGTAGAATAACCCTCTACATGCAATTTCCTCATCATAAACACCATTGTGTTTATCCATCTTAATGCAGCTCTCAAAACAGTAACACAGTGTCCCACACAAATGAACATTTTTCATCTGACCTTGACAATTCATCAAAACTGTTCATACATTCATCACTGTGAGCTGCAGGTCTCTCACTCACCTTGATACTGTTGCACCATGCATTACTGTCATCAATCAAATCATTTTAAACTTTTTTCAGGTGTGTAATAAAGAGTAATGCCAATCACACAAAGTTAGTGGTAACAATAAAATTGGTCTTCAATTGAGAATGAATGGAATTACATGTTCTCAGATAAGAATCAGTTGAAACAAAGAGAAACACATGTTCACAATGTTATATGACAGGTGCATGTCATAGCACTAAGTTGCATTCACACAAGCATATATAGATGCTCAGGTACCACTCAGTGCATAGTGCTGAATATGGAGCAGGAAGTTGTGAGAGGGCGTGGTGTTTGAGGGGGTTTGTGAGGGCCAACATGCCATGCTATGTTGTGATTTGGATGGGCTCTGCAATGCTCTTAATCCAGAAAATGCAAGGGGGGTCATGAGGGCCAACATGCCATGCTATGTTGTGATTTGGATGGGCTCTGCAATGCTCTTAATCCAGAAAATGCAAGGGGGGTCGTGAGGGCCAACATGACATGCTATGTTGTGATTTGGGACAATGCACGTTTTCACCACTCAAACCATGTCAGGAAATGGTTTGAAACCAACCGATAAAGGATGATGGTGTTCCTGCCGCCTTAGTCACCATTCCTCAACCCCATTGAGGAATTCTTTTCTGCTTGGAGGTGGAAGGCGAATGATTTAGGCCCCATGATCAGGTGTCATTACTGGAGGCAGTGGATGCTGGCTGTGGGGGCATCACACCTGATGCTTGTCGGGCCTGGGTGCGCCATGCCAAATGATTTTCCCTGCATTGTCTCAGAAGAGAAAACATCAGGTGTGATGAAGATGCAATGATGTGGCCTAACATGGATGAGAGACTGGATGCCCCTTGAGGGATATCACGGTACATCTGTGTTTCTCCTGCTCTAAACCAGGAGGTATGTAAGACAATAATTTGATGCAGGTTTATCCATCTATACATATCTGTATAAATGTACTACATACTGTAACATAATGTATTACAGTAAATGCACAATGCCCAATTCCATATTTTTGTGTATATTATCTGTTACTTGGTTATATGCATTCTCAGTTACAGTAGTTATCTGTAAATTTACAAATGGTTCACATTACATTTTATTCAGTTTTTTTCTGTGCATTAGATTTTAGTAAGGATTTAATTAAAACATTTGCTGACTAAGTCTTGATACACTGTGTTTTATCCATTTGTCACTGTGATGAAGTGATTGGCTGATGTTGTACGCTCTGACACACGTGCACAAGGTTTTGATTGTTTTAGTAGCTTCTGCACAGGTGATTTAGTGTTAAGGAGAAATGCATGAACTGTTTTGAGAACTGCATTAAGAGTAATGAGAATGGTGTTTCTGATGAGGAAATTGCATGAAAGCTGTAACTGTAAATCAGATAAATGCCTATGGGGACCACAGCAATACCCAAATCTGTCCCACTGTTATTGAAAGTTCTCTTCTTCAAAACCAGAACCCTTGTAGCTAATATTACAACAGCAAGGATAATATTTATAGCTCTACCTTTACAGGACTGTAGTTGTTTTTAAACAGCCCCTTTCACTAACTTGGAACAAAAGTGTTCCATGCTACTTCAGGTTAAAACAAAGCAGTGCCTCGGCTGTAATTTGCGCATTCCCAGAATACCTCATGCCTTTCAGTGCTTGGTATTATTATGGCGATTGAGGTTGCTGCATGATTTATGCACATTTTGCTGCATTTTCTCCATTACTGAGCTGGCAGAGAGACGGTAATCCCAGAGCTCAGGGAGCTGACCATGACTCAGTGTTTTACGGCCTTAGCGTAGAGGAGGAGTTGTGTTCATACTACAGTATTGGGCAGGTTGGGGCTGGATGAGGAAATGTGTCCATATTGACTTACATCACAGCTCTGCACAAATTGCTCTGATAAGTGAGCCTGGACTTTATCCCTTCTTGAAGAAAGCCAGCCGATTTCTTTTGGCAAAACCTAAATAATAAGGTAAATTATAACTATATAGGCAGTCCCCAGGTTATGAATGAGAGCCTTTCCCTAAGTCTGTTTTTAAGTCAAATTTGTCGGTCAGTTGGAAAAATAACAATTCAGTACAAAATAATGCAGTGAAACGCTTATATGATCACGTCTGTCTGGGTGAAATTAATCACTATAAGCGGATAATCATTATAACCAGTTTTTTCTTTTTCATTATGTCTCAGGCAGACTACCATCTAACTGATATTTGTATATTCTTGCATGCATATTTGGTAATAAAATGGACAGCGTCGCTATTTACTGAATTTTATTGACCGTATTTTCAAAATACAGTTCAGCTGTTTCAAATACCTTTCAAACTACAGTACTGGACAAATTAAATTACACTTAATTGCATAATTTAACCACACAACAATGCAATACAGTACTGTAGATAAAATAAAGTTTAGTGTAGTTTTGCTACTGCATCTCGTTGGCTCGTTTTTGGCAGTTTATCATAAACTTATATTTTCTTATATCTGTTCGGCCCTGGCTGGGGGGTGGGGGGGCCCTCGAACCTCTGGGCCCGGGGTCCGGTCTGCCCTGGTGTGGCCGGCCGCCGGCGGAGCCTGCGTGTTCGCTGCCACGGCCCCCTGGGGCTCCGGCGGTGTGGCTGCCGGATGGACCCCGCCGGAGCGCTCCTCTGACCTTTTCTGGGTGGGGGCTGCAATTGTCCCTGCGGTGATCCTCCTGGGGCTCTCGTGCCCTGGGGGGCCTCTGGATG
>JAODKE010000020.1:7569219-7583768 GCA_026779605.1 Mormyrus hasselquistii
TTTGGGAAAATTTTTTTTTTTTTTTTATAAACTTAAAAATAAAAAAAAAAATTATAAATAAATACAAATAAAGTAGTCCTCCGCAGAGAGGGGGTGGTGGAGGGAATTTAAAAAAAAAAAAGAAGATAATTCCCTTGAAGATAATTCAGAGAACAATGTGATAAAATTTAAATGAGAGATGAGAGAGATGTGGTCCAGTACAGGGGGCTCAACAACATAACAGTGCTGTATGCACTAATGAAGACACATTTATCACCATGTTAATTCACTGGAGGTTACCCTGTTAGTAGTGAGAGTCACACCTGTCACTAGTCATTGCCTTAATGGCTGCTGAGGAGATTCACAGTGTTGTTCTGCTCCTATTATAACCCTCTCCCAGATGTCCATCCTCATGCAATGCATATCTGCCTCAGCCTCTGCCAAGGCCCTCAGAAGAGCCCCTTCATGTTCAGAATAACAGAGAGTCCTTGGCCTGGGTTCACACTGACAGAGAGCGGTCCAGGGAGAAGCTCAGTACATCGAATGGCTTACAGAGCAAGGAAAGACTCTGGTCTGCTGGCTTGGAGCTTCTCCTGGTTTTTCTAACTGGGGGAAAAAGTTGTAAGGAAAATGTGTCGGTTCCCGTGGTTTGACACATTTCCCAGCAGGAGTCGCTTATAGAAACCAGGATATCAGTATCCAAGCATGCTTAAACCTGTCGAATTATTGTTTTTGGAAGAGATGGAATTAGTAGATAACATATCTGTCCAGTGTCCAGATTCAGACCGGTTTGGAGACACTATAGAGAGAGTGTTAAGGGTGGGACATAACTCAGCCCCCCCACTGACGAGAAGACCTCCCCACAGACATGAACGCACGAATGTGGCCAGAGTATGCCGGACACCAGCCAAGGGGGCGGGATCAAGCGAATCCTCGGATGCCTTGAAAAGTTGCCTTGAAAACAGGATTGAAAGTTCCCCAAGAGCACTGCTGGTTACTACGTTACTAATTCAATAACAATGGTAGTACTACCCATGCTGGCGTATTCAGGAACACGATTTACAGGCAAACACGTGTGTGTGGGATCTCTGTCAGGAGCCAATTAGGCCGAGCCTCCAAAGGACGCCCGGGTTCAAGAATAAGTAGCACTGACAGAATCAAGAGCTACATCTTCCAAACAAAGCAATAACCTGATGGAGACACTATTCAGATCAGCAGGCAAAGTGCAGCACTGAAAGCATCCAGGGAACAATCTTTTTTTTTTTTTGAATGCATTCACAGTTTTTAATAAAATTGAGATTTACCTTGTGGGGACCAGAAAAATGAAAAAAAATACACATACGTTTGTGACATTTTTGTGTTTTTGATTGCAATCACAGATTTTTATGAATTTTCCCCTTGTGGGGTGAGGACCAAAACATAACTGTAGCAGCTATTTCTCACATTGCGGGGACATTTGGTGCTTTGATTGACAGCAAAAACTAGAGTGAAGTGGGTCAAGCTGACTGCTGTGTTATTGGATATGAGTTGACTAGCAATGGCAAAAAGTGAGGTTGGAGATTGGACAGTAATTACTGAAGTTAATGGATCAAAACTATGCACTAATCGAGCAAACAGAAACTAAAAAGATGGTCATAGGAAAGCTGAGAAGAGTTAGTTAGACCTTAGATAAACAGAGGTAGCCTATACTGTAGGTACCAAAGTGCTGCATTGTTTTTGCATTGTTCTCTTATTTATTCTTTTTTATCATATTATTGACTTTTCTTTACGTGTTTATTCTCTCTTTTTACTTTTGTTATCCTTTCTTCTATAGAATTATACCTTTATTATCTGTTGCTGTATGTATTGCTACTACATAAAGAATTTCCCCCCCACTGGGATCAATAAAGCTCCATCTTATCCTGTCTCATCTTAGCCAAGCCCGTCGTGTTCCAGAAAAGACAGAACCCTGAGCAAAGTTTGCTGCTCTCATTATAAAGCCCCTGGGGTGTGTACTTCCTGGCTAGATCATTGGCACAGACACCATACCCATTATCTCTGCAGTGTGAAGGTGCTAGAATCTGTGCAGGTTTGGTAGCAAGTGTGACAGGAAATATGAAGCACAGATACAACATAGCTGGATCAGACAGAGAAGTCATCTCTAAAGAGATGTCATGGACAGAAATAAACAAATTGTAATGCAATGCAGCCCTTTAAATGAGGAAATAAACCAAACATAATGCAACACAGTGGTTTTAATGAGGAAATAAACCAAACATAACACTACACAGCCCTTTAAATGTACACAGCCCTTTAAATGAGGAAATAAACCAAACATAACACTACACAGCCCTTTAAATGAGGAAATAAACCAAACATAATCACAGCCCTTTAAATGAGGAAATAAACCAAACAAAATGCAACGCAGTGGTTTTAATAAGGAAATAAACCAAACATAACACTACACAGTCCTTTAAAAAAGGAAATAAACCAAACATAACACTACACAGTCCTTTAAAAAAGGAAATAAACCAAACACAACACTACACAGTCCTTTAAAAAAGGAAATAAACCAAACATAATGCAATGCAGTGGTTTTAATAAGGAAATAAACCAAACATAACACTACACAGTCCTTTAAAAAAGGAAATAAACCAAACATAACACTACACAGTCCTTTAAAAAAGGAAATAAACCAAACATAATGCAATGCAGTGGTTAAAATGAGGAAATAAACCAAACATAACACTACACAGCACTTTAAATGAGGAAATAAACCAAACATAATGCTATACACCCATGTGAATGAAGATGGATGTGCTGTCAGGATAAATCCATCTATCTATTCAATCATAATCCATGACTGCTTATCCAGCGCATGGTCCCGGTGAGCCTGGGGCTGTTCCAGAAAGCACGAGGCTGGGGACACCATGGCTGTGATGTACTCAAACACCACAGGCAGTGTACAGATGCCAATTCATCTAACCACATGTCTTGGACTGCGAGAGGAAACACACGTAAGCACTCAAAGAGAGCTAGGACTGGGAATGAACATGCTCTGGGATATGCAGCCGCAGCGCTTACAGCTGCAGCACTCTGGGGGAAATCAAGTTAGCCAAATATTTGCACATTTTACCTGCTATTTTGCAACATGCAGAGACACCTGAGAGGAACTTCTGTGACACGGCAAAGAACTCCGAAAAGGACCTAGCACAAGAAATTCTACAGAACCCAGGTTTCCTAGTATTTCAGGTTATTCTTAATCAGGAAGGTTCATCTTACCTGCGAGGGTACAAGAAAAAATATTAGAAACGATGAAACAGAGGTAGAATGTTATGCAGTGGGAATGAGCCTTTCTTGGGGTTTGAATGTTCTTATCCTCTCTTCAGCATTTGAGGCCTGGCTCACTGGGGGGGATCTGGACTCTGTTCAACCCCAACCTCAGCCAACTTTGGAGACTTCAAGTATGGCTTTGCCTAAGCAGTGTTGAAAGAAACTATCTGCCTGGCAGTGATCCATATATTTCGCTCTGCTTTTTTGCTTTATTTTGTTCAAAATTTGGATCCATATACCGGCACCCTGCTGCCATAGCTGCAGTTAGTCAGGAGACAGTTTAAGCCAGTCTCTCCTGCTTCTCTCCATTCATTTAGTAACTTCACAGCATCATATCAATGCATTTCCATGATTGTTTATTTCAAGCGATGGTCTGGATTAATCATCTGAGACCAAGGGTGCATAATTCTTTTGGATGAATGAACTGCTGCTAATCATTGAACGTGGAGGTAATCAAGCAGATCTGTGTAGAGCTACAATGTGCATCAACAAGTCCACTTACTCTGGATTGGTTTCCAATGGTTACTGATATGGTTCCTGTATCTAAATATAGTCAGTAACAGACCACATTCATTACATATGCAACACAACACATGGCGCTGCTGTCATGTAAAATTTGATTTGGCCACCATACAGTATTTTATAGGTTCTTCCCGCATTGACATTCTGAATCCATATGGGTTGTGATTTGTCCCATATCTTATGAGGTAACCCCCCCCCCCCCACACACACACACACACACACACACACATACACACACACAGCAGATAATACTTGGCAGGGATCAGGGCGGGGGATGTATTTCTTCAAACTGAAATCCAGAAAGCCAAGTGACAGTCCTGTTACTGTGTGGTCACAGTCCGACACAATCAAAGCAATTTCAAGCCGAAGCTTGTGACTAGAGTTTTTGAAAATAACATCAATGTTCTGTAACTAGTGAAAAAGTGATTGGAAAAACCTGTAGTAAAATAAACGAGGGCGTTGTAATATTGCGTTTGTGATACATAATAACTATAACATGCGAGATGAGAGAGTTAGCCCAGCATGTGCAGTGACACATTGACAGCACCTTCAGCTCCTCTGCTAGAGCTTTACTCTGCACATCAGTCCAGCTTGTACCTCTTATGTTCCCCATAATTGCTGTAAGTTAACTTTAGGTTTTAGCTTGTTGGCAACAAATATGGCCAAACAGGATTTTCCTTTCGAATATTCTTCCAAAATACTTATATATAAAAGTACAAACACATACTCACATATATACTTTATTAGCTGTGTCGGTTCAACTGCTCGCTGAAGCAAATATATAATCAGTCAAACATACATCAGCAGCACAATGTATGAAATTGTGCAGATACAGGAACTTCAGTTAATATTTACATCAAACACCAGAATTGGGAAGAAAGCTGATTTAATTGACTTTGAATGTACTGTAGCATGGTTGGTGCAAGATGGGCTGGAATGACTATTTCTGAAACTGCTGATCTGCTGGGATTTTCACACAAAAACATCTCTAGGGTTTATCGGAACTGGACCGAAAATAAAAGAAAATATCCAGTGTGGCTGCCTCGTTGATGATAGAAGCCAGACTGGTTCAAGCTGATAGAAAGGCAGCATATAATCACTCATTACAACTAAGATGCAGAAGGGCATTGATGGAGGCACAACGCATTGAACCTTGAAGCAGTAGGAGACCACACAGGGTGCCGCTCCTGTCAGCTAAGAACAAAAAACTCAGGCTACAGTGTTCACGAAGTCAACAACATTGGACAATGGAAGACATTTCCAGATGAGTCTTAATTTCTGCTGCTACATTCAGGTAGTCGGGTCAGAATTTTGCATAAACAACATGAAAGCATGGATTTATCCTGCCTTATATGAACAATACAGTCTGCTGCTGGTGATGTAATAGTGCAGGGGATATTTTCTGGGCACACGTTGGGCCCCTTAGTACCAATTGAGCATCGTTCAACTGCCACAACCTACCAGGGTATTGATGCTTATTTCCAGCAGGATAACACACCGTGTCACAAAGCTCATATAATTTTCGACTGGGTTCTTGAACATGATAATGGGTTCACTGCACTCAGATGACCCTTGCAGTCCCAGTTCTCAGTCTGACAGAGCACAGTTAGAGGGATGTGGTAGAACAGTAGATTTGAATCATGAAGATGCAGCCGTTCAATCTGCAGCTACCGCATGATGCTATATCATGTCAACATGAATATTTCAAGTGCCTTGTTGAATCTATACCACAAAGAATTAAGGGAGTTATGAAGGTAAATGGGGTTCCAATCCAGTACTTGCAAGGTGTACCTGATAAACTAATCAGTGAGTGTATATGCCGGAGACCCATCTAAGGAGCTTTGGATTCTTCTTTTCTAAGTTTGCTTTGTTATTCCCTTCCCTGCTTGTTCCGTTTCGTTTGCTAGTTCATGCCTCCTGATTCCTGGTTCCCTCATATGCCTCCTTCAGCACCCTCGTCCACGGTCCTGCCGTGCCTACCTCTTTTCTGTGGTGATGGTACAGTTTGGGGTGTACATTATCCTGTTTGCATTCCGGTGACTGTTAGAGTTAATAAAGTTTTAGCAAGATCTTTGACCCCAATGTAACCAAACGCACCTGTCCAATCAAAATACTTCCTGACAAGTCTGGATTTATACAGTGACCAACCTCATCACTGACCCGTTTTAAGTATTCAGGCTGAAATAGAGTTTCTGAAATATCTTTACTTTGTTAACTCACTACAAAAATATTTTAAACAAACCAAAATGGCCAGTTATTCTAACTTATAACTGGTCCATTTGTCAAAGTTACAAGCCCCATAAGTGGGCTGTTGGCACTCCAGCCCTGCTTGCCCATAGACGGTGCATGTGGTTGGTCTGAGAGGTGCATGGAGGTTAGTCACAGGTCTTATGAATGTCTGACAGTTATACCTGTAAAATGTATTAGCTGAGAAAAGGGTTAAAGACGACATTTTTTTTTCAGTTGAGCACCCAATTTATTGTTGTTTCAATTGAAAAATTACACAACAGTATACAATACAGCTCACAAAATGCAATATCAACATCATTGGAGTGTTCCCATCCATTCCATTCATCTGTTTATGTTTACTGACCTCTCCGTAAACCCTTTTGACCAAAGTTTTTAAGTGGTCAATCCAGAAATACTGAATGCTGCAGGCAGCCCCCATTGCTAAACACCATAACAGAAACAAACCCCCATAAGAACAGGAAATGTGCATTGTTCCAAATCCTATTGCTATAATAAGTGTAGCTTCATATTGAACACAAATATGAACACAAATTTCTCAGACTACAGTGATTATATTTGCAGAAATTAAGTCTACTGCCTGTATTTATAAAATTTATAAATAAAATAAAATCATGCATCTGCAAAAAAAACACTTACTGTAACTGGTCAAAGTGGACTGATTAGGAGTCTATTGATGTCTTACTCTAATGAATCATCGTGCTTTGTTTGTTTTCCCTCATTAAGTGATTAAGAAGATTACATTATCTGGTCTTCTGCACACACCAACTGGGAAAAGAACAACAGATGCTTTATACCTGGGCCAATGATTTGACATCTTACCTTACTGTCCAAGTGAATTTTCTTTACTTGCTATTTTGAGAATTTAATTCTGAAAAACGTTCAAGAAATTGAAGTGACCTCACAAAGCAACATGCTGAGAACTACCTGGACACATCTGGTGGAGAACATTATTAAGGATGGATGTACACTGCCCAGCCAAAAAAAGTCACCATTTTAATTTACCATTATTACAGCTCAGCAACGTTGTGCGGCAATAAAGTGAAGTTAGCTGAGTACCTGAATCTACTGAATGGCCAGGATACACCTCCATCCATCATCAGTGGGTTTTTCTTCCCTGTTGGCATGGGCATATTCCAGGACAAGAATGCCAAGATACATTGGGTTTGAGTTGTCAAAGGGTGGTTCAGAGAGCATGAGGTATCATTTTCATGCATGACTTGGTCACCTCAGAGTTGTGACATTAACCTTATTGAAGGTCTTTGGGATGAAGGAGGTTTTATGGAGCGGTTCAACTCACTTGTCAGTACAGGATCTCGGTGAGAAATGAATGCAAATCTGGGTGAAAATAAAGGGTGAGATGTTGCATAAGGCTGTGGAAACAATGGCATGACAAATATGCACCATAATCAAAACTAAAGGTGGAACAAAAAAAAATTCAAATGGTGACTTTTTTTGGCTGGGCAGTGTATATAAGACTAATAACTTGGAGATAACTTGAAACTAACAAGAGTTTAACGGCGTCCCATATCGTTAATTCCATTTTTAACACAAATCAGACTTTGGTTTTGCTTATTGATTCAGTTGCATATTTTATAGAATGAAACAAAACAGACAAAAAAGATGGTATGCTTAATTTAATATTTCGTGGCACCACCTTTTGCAGCAATCACTGCCAACAAGTGATCTCTGTACTTCACAACAAGACATCTGCATTTGCCAGCAGGTAGTCTGGCCCACTCTTCCTGAGCAAACTGTGTCTCCACACTGCAATTTTCAGATCTTTCCATAGATGTTCAATAGGATTAAGATCTAGGCTCATGGAGGGCCATTTAAAAATAGACCAATGTGTTTTTTTTGGTTTATTCTTGAGCACTTTTAGCTGTATGTTTTGGGTCATTATCCTGTTGGAGGACCCATGACCTGCGGCTGAGGCTGAGCTTTCTGACACTGGCCAGTATGTTTTGCTCAAGGATGCCTTGATAGTCTTGACTTCATTGTGTCCTGCACAGATTCAAGGCTCCCTGTGCCAGATGCAGCAAAGCAGCCCCAAAACAAAACCAAGCCCCTCCATGTTTCACAGTAGGTATGATGTTCTTTTCTTTTAAAGCTTCATTTTTCCTTCTGTAAACATAGAGCTGATGTGACCATTGAGCTGATGTGGCCAAAAAGCTCATCAGTCCAAAGGACATTCTCCCACAAACTTTGGATGCTTGTCAACATGCATTCCTTTCTGGATTTTTTTTAATGTTTTTCTGTCAATAGTGGAGTTCTCCTGGGTCTTCTTCCATGGAGCCCATTATTGTTCAAAATGTGATGGATGGTGTGATCAGAAAGTGACGTACCTTGATCTTGGAGCAGCTTGAATGGTTTTGGATGGTTTCCTTGGCTCTTTTTCTACCATCCACACTGTCCTTCTGAACAACCTGGGGCTGCATTTCCTCTTGTGTCCACGTCCTGGGAGTTTGGCTACAGAACCATCAACCATATACTTTTTAATAATATTGGCAACTGTGGTCACAGGAACATGAAGCTGCTTGGAGATGGTCTTGTAGCCTTTACCTTTAACATGGTTGTCTATAACCTTCTTTCTGAGCTCCTCAGACAGCTCTCTCCTTTGCTTTCTCTGCTCCATGTTCAGTGTGATGCACACAATGATACCAAACCACACAGTCTTTCCCTTTAAATAGGCAGAATGGCTGATGAAAAGCTTAAAGGCACCTGTGATACTAATACAGTTAATTTGAAACATGACTAAAGGGTAAATAGTCTCTTTAAGGGTATCAACAAATCTGTTCATACTATTTTAGCATATCTTCGTAAAATAATGTCATGACTTGCTCATCCAGTCCTCTTGTGTGCCACGCCCCCTCATTAACTTCACATGCAATCCCGATTGTTATCAGCTGTTTCTTGTTATTCCCATTGAGTCCTGTGTATTTCAGTCCACGTTCAAGTACGTTTCCCCAGTCCCATCATTGAGGTTTGTGCCGCGTCTTTATGCCTCACCTGCATTAAACACTGCGTTCTGGATTTCCGTCTGCCTGACCCTGATTCTCTGCTCTCTGCTCGCTTGCCCAACACACGGCCATTACAGATAAACAACAAATCAATTCTTTTCACAATTTTATTGGTTTACTCTAAAGGCATGCAGGTGTAACTGAATCACTTTTCAGGAGAAATTAAGCAGTGTTTTAATGACCTGTTTCAATCGATTTTATATGTCAATAAATGAGAGCACCAGGTGAAAGGTGCTGTTGAAATGGAACTAAATAAATTAATTTTAAACATGCAAAATGTTTTTTTCCCCCCTCAGGACAACTTACTGTACTGTGGATACTAAGGAATCATATTATTCTTAGGAAAAATCATGGTCACGCTGCATTTTTCAAGAGCATGTTTTTGTAAAATTTACTACGTACATATCAGTCAAAATATTTGAACATTGCCAAAAATCTCCTAGTGGTCAGCGACATTGCAAGCCTGACAGTGATGCAGCTACAGAGGATGCTGCTCTCTTTGGTTCCTCTGTGGAAGCTGGTGAGGATGGGAGGGGGGAGGTCGGCTTTCAGCAGCCTCCTGGGGAATTGTAGTTGCTGTTTATTGGAGATGGTCCTGGATGGACCGCATGACGTCTTCTGTTATTTACACTTGGAGGAACTTTATGCTGCTGTCCCCACAGCAGAATCACTGACACTGATGTCCAGCCCAGTGTGAACAGCAAGAGTACTCCTGAAGTCAACAAATATCTTTTGTTTAATTCACATTTAGAGTCAGATTGTTGCCTCAACACCAACCCACCAGGCATCTGCCCTCTGTTTGTACTCATCTCCTTCCATCAAACCAGAATGCAGAACCAAATTACTGCAAATGAGTGCAAGTCATCCATTCCATCTTGACAGCTGAACTATTTAATATCAGTCAAAATTCTGACTACACAAGTAATATAAAGTAAATGACATGAACTAACTCTGGACTAAATCCAGATCCTGCAATATGTGAAAGAATAAGGGAGAACTGAGAAGAAAGCAGTTCACAGGACAAAAGCATGCAAGTGAAAGATACACAGTTACACTCTGTGAAAGACATCTGACTAATCCTAAACCTAACCCTCAAGTTAAGCTGAGTAACCCTCACAGTTACTCTCCAGCTAATGCTGAATCACAATCTACTCCACTTTTTCTCATACCATGCAATAAAAATAGTAAATCCAACACTGTAAAAGCTGAAAGAGCTTAAAAATCTAATTTTCACATTTGTTTGTCAGTTCAAAGAACTGAATAAGCGCAGAAACTGGACTGTGGCTGAGAAAAATAATATATCAAGTTGCCAGATGGAGTAAATGGTCCCTGACATTATTCTGACAGAAGTAATATAATGATAAAGTCAAAGTGGACTCACAGTCCAGCCAGTACAATCATGGACTGAATTACATCATTCAGGAACAGGCTGAAAGGTACAGTATGAGTATCCAGCATTTTCACTTATCACACACTTGTGAGGCTCACTGGGACTTAAAGGCCATCTCTCCCCGAAAACACCTCATTACACCCCAGTCCATGCTCAGTCGTCAGATAAACCCAAAATGCTGATTATAAACCTAGCAGCTCACACTGTATTCCACATCCTTCAAAGCAGTTGCTATTCTCATGACCCTCTATAAACAGAACAAGATACACTGTTAAAGGAATGACAGACAGCTTTTACATGCAGGACCGAACTGGAGTGCAACTGCTGGCATGAAAATGCAACACATCCTATCCCCAGGCTGCTTAGTTTTTTTTGGATAAACATTGATTGAATTTACAGATATCAAACTTCCTTTGTGTCTGTTATAGCCACAATGGAACAATCATCATTATAATCATCATCATCATCATCGTCAGGCAGATGGTGTGTCTCCTGTGTGAAGCATTGTCAGGCTCCCACTGCCTCTCACTTACACTGTGTTTATTTCCTGCTTTATTATCTGGGAACTGCTCAAGACCCCTGATTTAAGCACTTTTCCCAGGAATAGCCTTGCATGGGGACTCATTTCAGGTCAGTCTGCACTGCAAAGTACTCATAAGAATCACACACATCTCCCATGTGATATGCACATTTATTTTATTGTATAATAATCGATGGGTTGATATGAATTGTCAAAAATAGCTAATGTTTGATGTCTCAAGTACAGTCAATAAAATGCCGCGCAATAAAATATGCAAGGAACAATAAAACAGAAGCTGGTAAAATGATTTCTTCCCGGAAATTTTTTGAAAAGTTTGTTGTCTTTTACACAATTTATAATGCTAGAATTGAACAAAAAGAGGGAGGATCTGAAGATGATGGAACGATCCAGGCTGGAGCTCCACCTTCACTGCAGGGCGCAGTTTGGTAACTAACCCCTGTGGGGGAGGGGGGAATGGAGGACCTGCAGGAAACTGAGCGACAGCACAGGGAGAACATGCAAACTGCACTCATCATGGTGGAGACCTGAGCCCTGTGGCCTGTACTATGAAGCAGGGTTACCCGCTTAGGGGGGTAACTTGTCGGATTTAAGGTACCACATTTTAAATGGACTTCATATTCGTTCACTTACATTTTGCCCAGACTACCTTAAATATGACAAGTTACCACAATAAGCCCGTGACCCCGATAAGCCCGTGACCCCGATCGTCGTAGTGCAGGCCACTGGTCACATAGGAGTGAAGCCAGTGCTATCCACTGCACCACCACTACTGTTCATGTCCTCCGCATGCTTTTTTTTATAACATAGAGGTGAACTTTTGATCTTCCAAGTACACCTAAGTTTGGCATCTCTGCTTCTCTCAAGAAAAATTTCATTTCCTGTTTTCTGAGCAGCTGTAGGTCGATGGTAGAATGTCCAGGCGGTGCAGCTTCCTTTTCGTATCTCCAGAGCCTGAGAAATACAAGTTAATGCTCGCCTGCCAGACTGTTCTTTGGCCATTTAAAAATTCAAGGGTCAGAAGACCATATGGTCAGAGAGTCATATGTCCAACTGAAGGAGATATTTACAATGAAAAATATTGCATAAGCTTGAGTCTGAAGACACAATATTTTGTCTGCAATTGCTCTAAAAGGTAGAACAATTTTTTAGATTATAAGAAGAATACCAGCCAAAAACATAGTCATTTTTCCATAGGTTTTTTTCAAGGTATATTTTTGTTTTGGTTGTAATAGAAGTAGCATAAAATTACTTTGCATAGCACTGTATCTCATGCTCTGTGGTTCCTGATACAGGCCGTGACCCTGAACTAGCCAACTGAAATTGCTGGTCAGAAAATACTAATATTAGTTAATATGTCATGCGACCCCCAAACTCTCGCCAGTGACCCTCCTCGCCAGAATACTAACTGGACTGTTTGGTTTCCTAATTGTCTCTCACTGCCCTTCTCAGTGGTACCACTATGCCGCACTACTTCAGTTTTGGTGCTATTTGTGTCAGACATCAGTGCCTGCAGTGGTGGCAGAACCGTCTCCAAATCATAAGTATTCCCTGTCTGGGAAAACCAGAGCAAAATTAGGCTGGCCATGTAAATTACACTGCGTAGTCCCCATTGTCAATAGAAATATATTACAGTAAAAAGTATATTTCTTTATCATGAGTAGAGGGGCGACATGGTGGTGTTAATATTCAATTAAAGTTCAAAGTTGCCAAAATAATACTTAAGTACAGTAATGAAATACAATTACTCACAATTACTCACATATACTACACAACACTCTCAATGCAGTGAAAAGCCTCATTCCTCTTGTTTGTCATGTTTTGATTTGATTCCTGATTCTATTTTTATGGCCATCTGGTTTGCTTACCCATTTCACAATACATGCTTGTCATTATTGCTGTCTTTTCTTCTGGTTGACCTCTGTCTGACCCTCAAGTCAGATTTAGGATTAGTGATTTGGCAGTTTGTGATAAACACTGTCATTGGATTGCATGTTGCAAGTTTTTTGTCTCTGTGACCGATTCATTTTTGATGAAGACTGCAGGATGTTGTTGAAGATTATTAGCATCTTTTACCTTTTACCTAAAAAGAATAGAAAATGTTAAAGTGTATTTCATTTACAAAGAAAGGTTTTCCAAACAGAAACTTACCATTTATGTGAGCGATATCGCTCATAATCAAGTGTTATACTGCAAGTAATACAGTTTTCCACAATTTCCTGTGATTTTCCAGTTGTCAGCCAGCCCTACTCTGAATAAAAGCAAATGTTTCACAGTGAAGCTTAGGTTGTTTAGAAACGCTTTCTGCAGGTGTGGAAACAATGAACAGATAATGAATTCCCAAAGGAATCTGTAAAAGCTGATCACTAACCCACACGCTGTTTTCTCCCCCCCGCACACAGTCTAACGTCTGTTTTAATAATTACAGCTTAGGAGGAGTTAATCAAAGGCCCACATCCCTCAAGTAGCAGCAGAGCTGATACTGAATACATTACCAATGTTTACTTGGAAGAAACAAAAGTATTTGCAGCCTTTTCATCTTATGTAACACGATACTGCTGATGAGTGCTTTGCAAGCACACAGTGATGTGTGTCTCCAATTCAAAGACCTGTGCACATCATTCTGGCAGGAATATCAGACAGTCTGCTGTCATGCACATCATTCAAATGTTTGAAAAAGACGGAGACAATTTTACAAAGCAATAGTGCAAAAATGCTCTTACATGTCTCAAATCTCAATAATCATCTCCTCTATTCACCGATTCGGCCAAAATCAAACGGTAGTTACAGAAACCCAGTTGTATATTTCACAGTGAAACAGCAGTAAATCAGTGACTTCTTACTGTCAATGAAATCTTGATACCAGAATTTTAAGGTAAGCTGTGATTTTTTGGTGACAAGTCTGAAAGTGTAACTAATATAGAGTACAGAGATACCAAACATACTGTATGTGACAGAGAGCTTCCACATGTCTTCGGTGCTAGCATGTCTCCTAGCAGAGGTGGAAAGTTCACGTTCAGAAAGTACCAAGATTTTTTCAACCAACCAGTTGAGTACTCTACAACTGTGACTCTTATACTGAGCTGGTCGTTTGAAAGAAAATCTTGGTCTGGCTTTGTACTTTCTGGACCTGAACTTTCCCTCTCTGTCTCCTAGCATGTAGAGTAATGATCGCAAAGTCTGTAACTAAATTTACAGCCAAACACTAATCTTGAGCTGCGGCAGCATCACTGTACAGCAAACGGTAAAGAACAGTAGTAATTGCAAAGAAATAAAAAAATCATTGTTTACATATAGTACATTTCCCAAAAAAGATGCTCCAGAACATTGAACAAACAATCTGAAGAGTTTCCTGTAAGTTTTCATTTGTGAATCCCTTGTAACTCCAAGTAAATCTCTACAATATTTTTTTCTTTAGCATAAACCCTTAAGAGTCTCATTAATAGTTCTGTTTTGTCATGCTGTGTATTAAAATACAGAACAATACAACAACACTTAAGGCATCCCCAAAAACGTTATAAAACGATTTATAATCTTTATG
>JAODKE010000020.1:7584075-7605362 GCA_026779605.1 Mormyrus hasselquistii
GAAGCGTTAGAAAAGGTTTTATAATCTTTATGAAAGGGGAAATGATAGTCATCCCGGTGGTTTGTATTCAGGCTTGTTGCGGTTTTTTTTGGGGGGGGGGGGAGCAATTTCCAGGAATTTCTGGCCAGGCTGTTTTTTATTGATGGGAAGTGATACTATTCCAATGCTTTTTGTAATTTGCTATTTGTATTTTCTAAATTGTGCTTATTAAATAAAAATCACTTAATAATGCTGTGCAATACATTTGTGCTCGATAGGTATTATTCAGAGATCACTGCCTACAATGGATGAACCCAAGAGGTTTGGAAATGCGGGTTTAAAATGTAAACCTGTCATTAAGCTTTTAAAATCAAAGCCAAGAAGAGAATGCATGTGATATCTTACACTAAGAGAATAACAATTTGAAAAAGTCAGTTTACATTGAGAAAGACAAATTTCTCAATCCCTGATGCACAATCTGCTGCAAATAATGTGACATTCATTTATCTAAAGATACACATTCATCTTATGACTTCCTGCAGTAACTATGTGGATCCATTGATGCTGGTCATACTGTAACACATACACTGATGAGCCGTAACATTAAAACCACTGACAGGTGAAGTGAATAACATAGATTTCCTTGTTACTGTGGCACTTGTCAAGAGTGTCATTTTATATCAGGCAAGTGAACAGTCAGTTCTTGTAGTTCATGTGTTGGAAGCAGGAAAAATGGGCAACAGTAAGGATCTGAGTGACACTGACACGAGCCTAAATGTGACGGCCAGATGACTGGGTCAGAGCATCTACAGAGCGATAGGTCTTGTGGGGTCTTCCTGGTGTGCAGTGGCCAGTACCCACCAGAAGTGGTCTAAACAGGGAGGAGAGTAAAAACTTTAGTGGTAGATGAAAAAGGGGGCGGGGGGAGGACACAAAGAGCCCCCCCCAGCAGGCGTGCTGTTACATCAAAACTAAATAAGAACTAATAATATGGAGATAAATCGAATTCGAAACAGAACATAATCTGTGTCATCATATTAAAATGTGCAGTATCTGACCTGTTATCCTCACACTCAGACCTTGATGAAACACTCTATAAACTCGGCGTTTCATTTCACGCTTTGGGCAGGAGCGCTATGTAAATATGACATGGATCCACAGAACATTGCTGACTACAAATCAAATCAGGGTTTATTTATCAAATACACAACAGTACTGCAAACAGCAGGAAACACGATCAATGAAATGAGTTTCCTATAGTAAGTTATGGAAATATATATGTAAAAGAGTACACAGTAATAGTAAAATACTGTAACAGTAACAGGCTGATGAGCTATTGAGTATCCTCACTGTTTGTAGGTGGAAACTTGCAGAGCCTGTTTGTTTGTGATGCTCTGGTTCCTTTTCCTTGATGGCAGAAATGAACAGAGTGTGTGTTTGGGATGGCTGGGGTCCTTCCGGATGCTGCTGACTTTCGAGGCATCTGCTTGTGCAGATATGCTGGATTTCAGGCAGGTTACAGCCGCCTCCCTCTGCTCTGACTGCAGCAATCTCTGCAAGGTTTCCCGGTTGTGGGCTATGCAAGCCAGTTAGGCAGCTTTCTATGCTGTGCAGACATGACATTCAGATTCAGATTCAGAATACTTTATTGATCCCTGAGGAAATTATGTGGATCCAGTTGCTCCCAGACAGTAAGAAAATTATTAAAAACCAATAACAAATAATACAAATATTACAATACCAAAAATACAATTGCTTCAATACTAAACAATATATTATATAAATATGTTATTATATATTATACATATAATACATATTATACATACTATATATCTTTATTACATTAACTATATACAAGCAATATCCTAATAAATAAGAAATATTACAATACCAAATTATGAGTGGCTCTAAAGTACAAAGAGTTCAATATACAAACAATATATATTATATATATTATGTATTTTATATAATAATATATTATATAAACAGTATACAAACAATATCCTAATATATTACAGAATTTAACTTTACATGGGGTTGCATTGAGGCGTCTACTTGTAGTGCAGGGTAATGTGATACGTGATGCTTATGTGGAGGCCTTGCACAGAGAGCCAGTACTCAGTGGAGCATTTTTGTAATCTTAGCCTCTCACTGAACGAGCTCCTGTGGCTGGCCAGCACGCCATGGCGTCCAGCATTGTCCTTAGCTTGGACAACGTCCTCCTCACCAACACTGCCTTAAGAGAGTCCAGCTCCATCCCCACAATGTTACCGGCCTTGCGGATCAGTCTGTTGAGTCTGTTGGCATCTGCTGCCCTCAACCTGCTGCCCCAGCATGACACAGCGTAGGGTATGGCACTGCAGCGTAGAGTATGGCACTGCAGCGCAGAGTACGGCACTGGCCCAATCAATTCCTTTGTCTTAGTCACATTCAGCTGTAGATAATTCTGCTCGCACCACGTAACGAAGGAATCCACCACAGCCCAGAACTCCGTCCCATCACCGATGCATCCAACCACCGCAGAATCATCAGAAAACTTCTGGAGATGGCAGGTTTCTGTGCAGTGGCTGAAGTCTGTGGTGTAGAGGGTGAACAGGAAGAGAGAGAGGACGGTCCCTTGTGGTGCCCCAGTGTTGCTGACCACCATGATAGACAGACAGCGTTTAAGACACACGTACTGTGGTCTTTCTGTCAGCTAGTCCACAATCCAGGACACTAGAGAGGCATCCACCTGCATCGCTGTCGGCTTCTCACCAAGGAGAGTTGGCCTGATGATATTGAATGCACTGGAAAAGTCAAAGAACGTGACCCTCACAGTGTTCGCCGGCTGGTCCAGGTGGGTGTGGAAACGATTGAGCAGGTAGATGATCAGGTAGAGAGCATCCTCAGCTCCAAGGTGAGGCTGGTAAGCAAACTGAAGGCAGTCCAGATGTGGGCTGACCATAGGACAGAGCTGGTCGAGGATGAATCGAAAAAGGCAGGTTGTATGCCGGTTACGCATATGCAATCCTCATTAGTATAAAGTAGCATAAATTAGTATATTAGCTACTGCCTAGCCTATCAAAGGAAAAAAGATGCTAATGATATACAGCTTTCTTGTATCTGTATTTGAGCTGTGAAAACAGTTTGTGATAAATACATTTGTCTGGCTTTTGACTATCATTGGTACTGAAAGTGGGGGTTCAGTGTTACTGTGGACTGATTCGACATGATTTTTTTGGAGGGTGGGGATGGGTTTGGCAGATAGAGCTCATTATCTTTGAACAATGCTGTAGCAGACCGATGTGGGTTGTGCATTCTGCATGAAGCCCATGGCATTCTGTGTCCTGTTCACCATTCGGGGTTGCTTGTGCCCTTGTGCTCTGCTAACAGGCCATGGCTTTGTGGACCTTGTCTAGGATTTGTTGTATTTCACCTCCAGTTCACAGAAAGTTCAAGGTGTAGAATTAACTCTGTGTCAAGCAGCCCTAGTCAGATTACTTAATATTCCATGACTCCACCATGCACCATTAGATATAATGAAGTATGTATTGGATAAATGCTAATGCACATGAGGCAGAAAGGACATTATGAATTAGAGCTGTAGTTACACATATGTCCAATTTTTCATGATAATGGCACAACTATCTGCTAAGAGTCACTCTACGAAAACGATGACTCAGGACCAGCCGTACGACACACACAAAGGGGGTTTTATTCAGGATAACGAACATGAACAGTGAAACAAAACAGGACCATGAGGGGTCAAAACGGGAAGGCTAGTAGGAGGTAGGGCTCAGGCAGCGGGTGGAATGATGTCAGTGACTGGACTGGGGATGGCGAGACAAACAGGTACTTGAATACAAAGACTAAGGATGGGCAACAAGCATCGGGTAGGGCCCTTCAGGGCCACGTGAGACAGGGGGGCCAGACAGGCGTGGCAGGCGGGATGTGATATTAAGGACGCTTTATATGCCACACTTATCTGAACTTAAGACAAAGCATAGAGCTGGACTGAAACACCCTGGAAAGGATTGACCTGACAAGCAGCTGGGACTCTGGACGCCATGCAAGACGCCTCACCGTGACACTGACAGTCGATTTGCAGGCCAGCAGCGGCTCCCACATATTTGTACCGTGTTTAAGTGCCGTGTGCAGCCATTCAGAGACATTCCTTACGCGTCTCGTCGTGTTTTCACAAAGTTACTGAATCCTTCAAGCACAGCTGCTGTAACTCTGCTGTCTCATCCTGGTGATGTGGGAAGGCTTTTCCCAAACGTCTTTCCAACAAAGAATTTATTCACTTGATCAAGCAAGTAATAAGTACTCTAATAAATACGTGCTGCATATTAAAGACGATAATGCCTACAACAAATGAAGTTTTTTTCTCCTTGAGGTACAGACCCATCAATCCTTTTGAGAGCTGCATACTGGTGTGACTCTGATCTCATGATCACTTGCGTCATACTGGCCCTTTTTCTCAGTGTCTGTTCAGCATCCGGCTGCTGTTCTGAGCCTCTGTGACGGTTCATACCTTCCCCATGCTGAGAAGTACAGGAACATGCTGTGATGAGCTCTGTGCTACTGGACACGAAGCCCCCTATGATGGGTGAAGGATGGAGGTGACTGAGGATACGGAGGATAGACGAGCACACAAGCACCTTTCTTAACAGCCCAAAGAGACTTCATCACGAATGAAGTGAAACCCAGCAGTGTCAGTCCTGAGAGGCTGAGTGAATGCCTGATGTCAGATGGAGATGCTGTGAGAACATTCCAATGTGGGGGGAGCCCCAAAGTGGAAACCCCAGCCCCCAACGGACAGACCCATTCCTGCACTCCGTTGACAAGGCTGAGACAACATGATCCAATCCTGTGAGACCTTGGTGTTTTTTTTTTTTTGCACAATTTAATACTGTATCTGAAATTCATACAGGTATAAGTAAAAAATGTCACTTTTCATTCCTGTTGTAACTCAAATTCCACATATTCCTGCATTTTACGGGTTAATTCCCAAGAAAATTCTTAGAAAAAGATTCTATATATTGTGTGCATTCATCAGAATTGTCATTTTGCTTTGTGTCATCCGTCATTTTTCAGGGCTACTATGGCAGAAACATTCCCTTGCTCATTTTTAAGGTGTCCACAAAAACAACTGTTGTTCTTTGATAAGTTACCTTACTAAGCATAGCAAGAAACAAAGTCTTTGTTGGTCTTTTTAGTTTTCCCTTTTTTAGCATTGTCAGAAAGTAACGCGTCCTCTAAATGTGTAAGTTATTAGGGAAAATGAAAGATGAGACTGAGAAAAAACCCAGAAATACAAAGGTGTGAGGAATCACCACTGATACAGGATCAGCCAAATGAAAATTATACATAACGATGTCATGTAATTATTGGGAGGGACTGAAGACGCCTGGGAGCAGATAATGTCAGTCTCCTTGTTTGAAGGAATCCAGTGAAATGCTTCATTTTAAAAAGGCTTATGTGCCTGCAATTTTGGCATTAAGATTGCGAGATGCTTTTTGACGGGGACAGATACGAATGAACATGTTCCAAAGAGATCTGGGCTTTTAGGCCACAGTGGACTCCAGCCATGTATTTGTGATCTGTAAAAAATCAGCTGTAAATCTATGAAATAAATTAATCTTTGGAAAGTTGGTGCTGTGTCCTCAGACTTCTGAATGTTTCTAAAAATCAGTCTTGATACGATGATTTGAAGTCTGGGGGCGGCACAGTGACACAGTGGTCAGCACTGTTGCCTCACACCTCTGGAACCTGGGCTTGAGTCTCTGCCAGGATTCCATGTGTGTGGAGTTTGCATGGTCTCCTGATGCTATTGTGGGGAACCCTCTGGGTACTCCAGTGTTCCCTCACAGTCCAAAAACACGCTGAGGTGAATCGGAGACACCAAACTGCTCAGAGGTGTGCACCAATGATGTGATGGTGCCCCATCCTGGGCTGTTTCCTGCTCTGTCCTCCTAGGATCGGCTCTGGAACCCCGTAACCCTGATTAGGATAAGCGGCAACAAAAACTGGATTGATACAAAATGACATCTCTTTTCAGTTAATTGCTTTTGGGAAGAAAATTTTTTACATTTCTTTCTTTATTCACAGAAAAAATGCAAAAACCGCTGTTGAAGGCCAGTGTTAAATCTGAGCGAACGCTGTAGGACAGCTTGGCTGGGACAGCCATTGGAACAGTCATATTCCTCAAAGTGAAACACCTCCCACACCCCCCACCTGGCCAGTCAAAGCCTTCAGTTCTGAGCACTGCCAGATGTTCCCTGAGTACTTACAGCTGTTCTGCATCATCCACAGATTGGCAAAACGGCAGCTGGGTGTGTTTAACCAACCATGTTACACAGTGCAGAAGCTGTGAGTGCTGCCCAGGGCTACTCACCGTCACAGCTGGCACATACAATCGAGGATGAAATGGCAGCCGTCCTCAGCCTACATGTGCATATATCACACTAACACTGGAATTCCATGCTGGTTCACACCTAGCTGAAGTCATTCTGTGGACTGTTTTAAAAAAAATATTTAGAGATGTAGATGTTCATAAAACAAACTAACTGGACTCTATTCCAGCTGAATCTGTCATATTTAATTACTTTATTATTTATTTTACCAACTTAATTTTATTACGGAATCTCATCCTTGTGTGACAAATTCAGTGAATCTGACTGCTACAAAAATAGAGGGTATTTTAGGTTTGAATCAGGAAGTTGTGCAGCTGAAAGCTTGGCGATCGCATGAGATGCAGGATCGATGCATCCAAGCACACGACACCATGCTTATCTGTGTGTGTGGCTGACAAACCCAAACATGCATGAATCATCATCACTTGGTCCTCATCCAGTGCCTCATTGCCAAAGAGGGATTTAGCTGTTTGTAAACACAGATCACTCTATTATATTAGCTAAGAGTTACGGTGTATAACAGCTATTTGTTTTGCACGTTTCTTTTAGTCCAACACATAAACACATAAATCTGTTGCATAATTAACTTGAATGCTTTTAGATATGAGAAGACAGAAAATAGATTTACTATGAGGTCCAGCTGAAAAACATTACATGACCTCTTTTTATTTTTTGATCATGACAGTTTTAGTGGAAGGAAGGTATCATTCATTGTAGGTAATTATTCAGCTGTTTTATGTCCTTTACACTGAACAAAACTTAGCATTTTTGGCACAGAAGTAGACAATGGATGTGCATTTATGTAGTGACATCTAACCTTTAGCAACACATTAACTTCACAAATATAGCCTCGGAATAATTTTGGAATGTATATTTTGAAATGTCCTTTTTCATTCATGATATACCTTATAAATATTCTTTAATATTTAGAATGTAGAAGGGGTCTGCAGTTATTTTTATAGTTATGACATTAATAAAATCTGTGTTGTGGGGATGCATGCCGGTTGGATGACAGGTTTAAAAAGTTAAATACACGTTTTAGAAACTGAAGAGAAAAATGTAAAACAATGTGAGGAGACACTATGCAGACTGAGCCTGAGTCTGATGTGAGAGAAACACAGTCAGATTTTCAAGTTTCATTTTGGCATATGACCTTCCGGCTTTTGTACTTTTGTATTCTAAGGGTACAAGAATTTGCTCACAAACAATAAAACCTTTTGATACCTTTAAAGTTGTAATCAACAGAGATTATGACAAAGAACATGCTGTAAAGCCGCCTGTTAAAATACAAGAAGGTTATGAAAAATGCTAAAATAATCATGATGAAACAGAGGCAGTTAAATACAGTATAAACTTAAGCTCATAAATCCAAAGTAACTGGAAAATGTGCTTCTTAAGTCTGAGAAGGAGGAAGTAATTTTTTGGGGTCCATCAGCAGCCTGTGCTGCAGTGCTTCGGTTGTGAGTTAATGTCAGGGTCAGCACCCGTCTGTCCGAGTCCTTTGTGTCTCCTCCCTGCTTGGCCAGAAGGTGTCGCTGTCCATCCTGTCCTCTCTGTTGTTATAGTATTAAGTGTGAGTTGGGCATGTGGCTATCAAACCCTGTAGTCTTGTGTCCAAATTCTGCCTCCTCTGCTTTTGTATTTCGTTCCCTAGTTTTTCATTTATCAGTTTTTCTAGTTGCTGTGATTTTGTGGTTTGTTTTCAGCTTTGGTTTTTTTGTTTTGCCTTGGTTCTGTTTTACCTGCCTTTGTTATTTTCCCTGTGTTTAGATTCTGTTTCCTTGTGTTTCGTTCAATTCTTTTGTCTCATGTCTCACTCCTGCTGCATCATTACCTGGTTCAGTTTCTATATTTACATTCCTGCCTTAGTTCAGTTCCCTAGTGGGTCATTGTTGTATGTCATTTGAGTTGCATTTGAGTTGCATTTGAAGTCCCTGTTACTCTGTGTTGTGTCATTTGTACTTCGCCTGCCTGTTCCTTGTTGCCCTGACCCTTGTGGTCCATTGTTTTGTACTGTTCCCTATGTTATCAGTTTCTGTTAATAAACCCTGTTCTTCCTATACGCCGCAAGTGGATTGTCCACCTTCGTTTCCCTCGCCAGCACGATGCCCCCGTCCTCATAATAGAAACTCACAAGTCCCTGGCAAGTAAACCTAAACACCATCTGCCCCCAGCAGAGGTTAGCCTGGTTCTGGGACCGCAGTGTGATTCGGGGCAGGCTGGATTCATACTCATACTTCCAGAGGACACCCTGTAATGAATAATTCTAGAAATTTTCTCACATTTTAGTTAACAACAGGCCAGATGTCAGTTTGTCTGAAAGTCATGTTCTGCTTCATAATCCCTGTTTTGTAAGCTTCCCTTCCTTTTCATTTCAAAGTCACTGCCAAGTGCTGTAACATAGTGTCTCCTTCCAGAACTTCGCTGGCTTAAAACAATTCCATCAATCATTAAAATCCTAATGTATCCCCTAAGATACAAATGTGGTAACCAGTGTAAACAAAGCACATACATTCATGGTGAGTGCTGAATCCAAACAAGCAGCTCAGGTACAAGCAAATAACTGACAATAACAGGAGAATGGTGTTGTGTTATCAATGGGGCAGTGGTGGCCTATTGGTTAGGGAAGCATGCTTGTGATTGGGAGGTTTGCTTTGAATCCCCAACCAGCAAGGTACCACCTCCAAGCACAGCTGCCCACTGTGATCACATATGAGTTAAAAGCAGAAGATACATTTCATTGTCGCGTGTCAATAATAATTAATTGCTTTCAGAGTCATCAAGGTTGGATGATGGAACAATAACTACTGAAACCCCCTTATATACAGGGCTGGATTGGCCATCTGGACAAAAGTTATTGTGTGGGACAAATATACTGTATCAGTACCTCATATTGTGCGTTTCTTTAGTCTTCTACACACTTAGTGAGGAGAAGAAAAAGCTCTGTGTGCTAAATTTCCAAGTGTCACTTCCCTGTGCAAACACCACATGTGTCCTAAGTCAGCTTCCATTCAATTCACAAAACACAGCCAGACACAGCCAAACACAGCCACTGAACGTGCTTAATATCACAGCAGCGGCTTTTCTCGTGATTTACTTTCTGTTAGCTGTGGGGGGAAAGGAATTCTCAATAAAGACAGAGAAAGAAAATTAAATTTGAAGTGACCAAGAAACATATATCAGCCTTTAACAAAGAGATCAAATTGTCCCCTATTGGAGCTCTTGATTAGAATAACACAGCGATGACTCAGAACTGCTACATATGACTTTATCCTCCAGGACGATCCTGCAAAAGCTCACTGTCACTCTGACAAAAACTTCACTGCATATTTAACCACTGGAAACAAACCTGACACTGCACTAAAATGTTTAATCACTTTGAGCACTGGGGTGAATGAAAAAAAATCTTCTGTAATTCAGTGAAAGGAAATCTATTAAAAAGTTAATATAACTTTGTAGCTGTTTGCATTCTTTCCTAATCAAACGTCTGCTCAGTAATACAATAAAGAATTAATGTACTACCAAAAGGCAATAAATTTTTTAAGTGCGTTTTATATTAGTAATATTTGATACAAACAACGCCTTTAGAGTTATTATAAAGCTATTATGTTGATACCTAATTTGACCCCAATAAAAGAGAATATTGTGCAATGACTCCCATTTTCCTGCTTCCAAATAAAAACTAAGCACATGATGTCACAACCGTTGGGATGAATGACTCGGGGGCATGGATGGCGGACAAACAAAAGGAGTTTTATTGAACTTGGAGAACAAAGACTGGAAATAAATTGGATCAATGAGATCAAAATGGGAAGATTGGGTACAGGCGAGAAGACGGTAATGTTAATGACCAGACTAGCAACAACGAGACAAACTGGTACCTAAATGCATGGGCTAATGAGGGACAACAAGCATCACGTACAGCACATCAGGCCACGTGAGGGAGGAGACAAGATTGTCAGGTCGATGTGGCAGGCAGGAAGTGACACATGACAGCTTTATTGGAATGAAAATTATTAAAAGCAGTTTTCATTACCTCTGAGTGGAGAATGTAATGCTTATTAAATAATACAATGCTTTCATTATAGACGTGTACCATAAATACATCACAGAAACACTCTACAATCTTTAACAAACTATATTCCATATTAGCATTTCAGTAACTATAACCAAGGTGCTTGATTAGAACACCTCACATATTTAGCTTTTGTAAAAATGAGAGATGTTTTATAGCATTATAACTTGCCAAATTAATAGGGTCTTACAGTATATAACCTGTAACAACTATAATGTGTCAAACGAAACTGAGCTCTTAAAAAGTTACAGAAGATGGAAGACAATGGAATCCCTGACTTCTTTTTTGTCCAAACTTATATACAAGCAAAGCAAATTGTAAATTTTACAACAGGCCAATGTTAATTGGTTCATCCTTAGCAAGCAAACGGCGTGTGATCCACAGCACCTGTGGGAGCCACCAGGAACACGCCTCAAACGTATCCAGGGCCACATAAAACACAATAAATATCGGTATCATTTAAATAGGCCTACTGCTCTTTTTATTTATTTTTTTTGGTCTTGTATGGTTTACAAGTGGAATTTATGTGCTACTACAATATAGTTTGCTAGTTTATGGTGATTCAGTTGTATCAATTATTAACAATTGATAAATTAATACATTTCCAGCATGATTAGTACAACAATCAAAAGAATATAAGAAAAATTCATGTTGTTAATATTATTGGATTTAACACATGTTATTTATTTCAAATGTAATTTATTGAAAAAGCCCTTTACATTTTCGAATTGTCTTTTAAAGTGCTTTATGTTTCCTTATGAGCCGACAGGAAAAGTCAAAAGCATCATCTTCAGTGAAATGATGAAAAAACCTGCATGAAGTGACACCAGGTCATTATACACACACACACACACACACACACACACACAATTAAGTGCTTCTAATAAGCAGCAGTACACAAGTACATAAGGTAAAAGAGATTTGGAGGATAAAACAGAATGTTTAAAATTCTTCATTCCAACCCAGTTTTAAGAGTTACAGTATAATAACGGAGTATAAGGCCAAAGTATTATAAATGTCTTCCCGTCCTTTGGAATTTGTAGTCAATTAACAGCCTCTGAAAGCATATTCACATACACTTCATTACAGCAAAAGCTTTACAGATATTACACCTTTAAGAAAAATAAGAACTTCTGAAAATTCTATATAGCTTTAAGGCACATTGTAAAGGCACATATTCGAAAATAAAACTGGTATATTATAGAACATGAAAAAGAATTAAAATTATAATGTATCCTGGCTGCATCGACAAGTTCTATGCAGGTAAATACAGTAGTAATAATAATAATAATCTTTCAAAAAGATAAAAATTCAGATAATAATAATATGCTAAAAACATGTGTTTTTTGTTGTAAAACAAAACAGCCATACATCCATTATAGATACAGGTATAGAAAATAAGCTAATAATTTCAATCGCTTTGTATAAAAGGCACGTGTGTCTACCTCAACCCCGGCTCATCACGAGAATCCAGCAATAATCATTTAAACCCATTTCCAAAGTCGCTTGAACTCATGTGTTCGTTTATGCGCAGCTGGCCATCAATGGATACGAAGGAGCCGTCGGGCAGTTGCTTGAAAATGCCCCTCAGAGTATCCAACTCGCGGCTGAGATGTTCCACCTTCTTTCGGAGTCTCTCGTTGTCCACCGCCAGCTCCAGCACCTTCTGCTGCGTCTCCGCGTTGCGCATCTTCGCCTTGTCCCTGCTCTTCCTGACAGCCACGTTGTTCCGCTCTCTCCTTAAGCGGTACTCGCTGCTGTTTTTGTCGAAGTGCTTCTTGGATCTGCCCCGCTCGCTTGTCTTCACCGGTCCCTGCTGTTGGTGGGGACTGGGTACCGGTGTCGGAGGAGGTGTCGGGTGGCCGGGATGGATGTGCATAGACGTCTGTGCGCAGTGCGCGATCTGGTACTGAAGATGCGTAATGTGCTGCGCAGGATGGCGGTGAAGGAAATTGGTGAACACGGGGGATACTGATGATTGACAAAGCTCGTCGTCTTCCCCAGGTTCCTGTTTTATCGCGACGGGTCGTTTTCCTCTGGCAGAATAGTTCTCGTAAATCGGTTCAGTATTTGAGGCATCTGTGTAGTTCGCCACGCAGCCGTACAGCTGCTGGTTAACCCTGGGCTCCGGGTATCCGTAATCAGCGCCTGACAGTTTGACTTTCTCCAGTTTGTTATTGTTATGCAGAAGATCTTCCAGAAATTCGTCGTTCAGTTGCGCAGGATCGATGTATGCGCTGATATCAACCGAGCTTTCGTTCTCGCAAATCTCACTTAGGTCACCGATGGTGTTAGTTTCTTTGTAGCAGAATGAACTTTGCTGAGGAAAGCAAGTCATTAGGGGTCGTTGCGCGACCTCGTACAAATTCGGCTGCTCCATGGAGTATCTAAAGCGCGCCAGACATGGTGAGGAGCACCGGGAATCCAGCTTGATCGAATGGAAGGATGAAAAAAGCAACACTCGCAAATGTTTCCAATACACTTTATGACAGACAACCCATGTTCTTATTTGATGCAAAAACTGTAGTTGGAGTTCAACGAGATACCAAGAAGTAATTAGTCCACTTCACTCCTAGAGCTTGCCGTTGACTGCCTATATATATAGGGAGTGACGGCTTGCGCGTCAGGTTTCCTGGGTCCTAACGCGCACTCTCCTGTAAATTGAGTAGCACATTTTAAATGTGTTATGTATTTAGGTTAAGCATCAGTAAAGACAACACAATATCTAACGTGGAAGTTTAAAATGCCGTTACACGTTTACCGATGTGATCACTGATGCATGCCCTTTTCGGCAAATAAATATAAGCTATGTTTGACAATTACTAAGTATGCTCCTGATCGCTATAATTCTGAATCATAGTTCTCAGTTTCATAATCATTTCTCAGTTTCTCACTGTCACCGACTGATTATTTTTCTTTAGCAGACTGATACTTATTTATGTCAGAGACACCAGTCTCAACATCGCAAGGCTCTGCATTACAGTATGTAAAGTTCATTGGCAGGAGAGAGCACTCGCATGCACATGTAACGTCTTCAGATCTCAAGTCACAGTACAATAGCAAACAAAAAAGCTGCACAGAACCGTGTAACACAAAGAACACACAAAATCATGTACTGTGGGGCGCTGCTAGAGAGTTTGGACCCAATGAAGGCCGACCATACTGGGCCCCCAACCCAGTTATCCAATCCAATTATGTTCCAAATTTTTTAGGGCTTCTGTCACTCAGGGGCCCATGGAATTATCCTACCTTCCTCCCCCTTTACGGTGCCCTGAGTGTGGGAACCGATACCAGGACAATGCCACATTACTGCAGTTTATGGAATGTTTATTTAAAACATTTTGAAAGCTTGGTTAACGGTTTTCCACAGGGTGATTAACATAATGATCTCATATGTATATAATTTTGGGTGTAAAATTATTACAATGGGAAACTAAATAATCTATTTTGACCAGCAAAACTAAAGTAACTAAATATTGTACCAAATGATGACAATTGTAAAAAACCATTTGCATATATGTACTAAAACATTTGGAAATTAGTGTGAAGCGATGAGGAATGATCTGCTGTGCAGAAGGGACATGGTGTGGGAATTACCCTCATTATCTTGTAAATGTTAATTGTTATTTGAGAAATGTGGCAAAGCAATCAAGAAAATCTGTAAAAAAATTGCTGCTATTTTTGTTACAGCATCTACAGTTATTTTCTTTCCATTGTCAAATAATAACACTGTGTTGTGTTCTGTCAATGCATGCTTGCAGGCTGAGGTCTCACAAGGTCCACCTCTGAGCTATTTTACATAACTGGTTGATCATTGGTTGTTGTAATGCATCAAATATTCCCCTCCATTAGGGAGTAAAAATTCATCTGAAATCAATTACAGTTTTTGTGCTTGTAGAGTCAAATGTTTTTAAATGAAGTTGAGAACCATGTTATTATTACCATCTACAACAATGCAGCAGGAGATAGAGGTCGATAGAGGGGGAGGACAAAACGTAATCATATGAGGGCAGAAGAGGAGCCACGTTGTCTCGCCTCATTCTATACATGTATATGGCTGAGATAATGTTTACTTTGACTTTTTTAATTTGTTCTTTATTGTTTTGTATTCTGTTTCTTCAAATTCATATTTGCATGTTATATGGACGAACTTGAAGAATTCAGCACATTACCAGCAACTTTGAACTTTCTTTCTTCATATTAAAATGTTCATAATTCAAACTCATTTTTTTAGAATATCCAAGCTGTCTGTTGTACTTCTTAAGAAAAATAAATAATGCAATCACAAAAGAAGAATACAAACTCATTAACAGCATTGGAAAATAAAGTTTTAGTTTTATCTGATGTGGTGTGTATGTATTAGCAATGGTGGATGAGTCATCATGTCCACAGATGTTCTTGGCAATTCATTCATCTATAGATGCTTTTCAACAGATAGCGCTTAGTTTAAAAGGAAGAAGTTCGGGCTCTTAAAAGAGCCGTTATTTTAATGTAAAGAGCAGCAGCAGGTCTGCAAAGTAACTGGTTTAAGACAGATAATTCTGCCAGGAAACTTCACCAGCTGGGGAGGAGAAATATTGGCAGAAGGTCTCCCATACAGCTACCGCCTCTTGTGAGGGGTAGTTCATGCCGAATCTCCTTTGGTGGAAGTTTCAGGTCCAGAAAGTACAAATCCAGACCACAGTTTTGTTTCAACCAACCAGTTGAGTAGAAAGACTCACAGTCACCGAGTGCTCAGCCATTTCCTGGATTTATGCTTTCTGGACATGAACTTTCCATCTTTGCCTGTAATAGATTACTTTTTATTGAGTAACTTCTCCAACACTGCAAAAGGTCATATAATGAATAAACCAAGTTGCTTTTAAAAGTTTGTCTATAAATTACATATTAATGTGCTTTAAAAAAGAATGGCATAAAGGCAGATACATCAGAACAGTTTGAACTTCAGTAATTAAAGATTGGACATAACATTGTATCGAACTTTGTGTGAGTTCATACAAATATAACATTTATAAGAACACCTGAGGGGAAAAGCCTCATCTGCCACAAATCCATGAGGCACAGGAGAGCCCAGAAGAGGTGCATCTTCTGGGAAGGCTGCCTTGTCTACAACCAGGTGTTTTTCAAATGCAACAAGTATCCCTCAATCACTATTTCATCCAAAGGCTCCCATCACCAGAGCCAAGAGTATGATAGAGAAGGTGCCCTTGTGATAAACAGAGAACCAGAGCTTGATGGCGCCTGGATTACAATATGTTTCCCATCTAATGTTCTAACACAGTTGGGAAGATTCCATTTCTCTTAGAATCCCTGGGCAATCTTCCTCCAACCAGCAGCCTTTGGTACTGGCAGAAATTCATCCACCATTCTCTCCCAGAATGCCTTGGCCACGTCTGATACAGTATTTGCCGAAGTGGTTATGCAAAGTCAGGAAATGGAGGCAACGGTGGTATAGGAGTCTCTAGACGTCATCCTCCAGATTATGGGTCCAACTCTTCCCAGCAGACAGTAAGACTGCTCAGTGCAGAGCCAACAGTAAACCTGAAACTAGACACAGTGAAATTGTGCCTCCTTGATAAAAGCTGCTCTCTAAACTTGCAAATTTTGTGTACTCACATTTTTTTGCCGCTTCTCTTTTTTGGAATGGGAGGCAAGAATCGTAGTTTTGTTGCGTACCTGTTCTGCCTAGTGAATATGGGCCTTTAAAAGCTATAATGGGGAGTGTGGTTAAAGTTTGGGAGGGGGGGCTCAGAAGGAATGGTGAAGAAGGAAGGCTGGCAAGGAGAGGAGGAGGGGGAGGGCACACAATTTGTTCTTCAAATCTGAAGTAAAATTGGGGGTGGCCTTGCATCTGGGGGTTAGCAGACAGGTCAGCAGGCTAGATCTCTGTATCTATGATCAGTCGCTGGTCACAGGTCATCTTGTCTCAAAACAGAAACGGTTTATTTTAAGTTTGAAAGGGAATTTTTTTAGACTGGATGTATATACAGGGAGTGATCTTTCCAACAAACTGTCACAGCAGACCTACATGCATTCAGCCAAATGAAAATGCAGACAGTATAGAGAATTAACACATACTGAAATTATACAATTAACATTATGGCATCCAGAGAGGGACCATAACCTCAAGTCTTCTCGAGTCCAAATCGGGTCCAAGTATCAAGTCATTTGCCCAAGTTCAGGTTAAGTCCAAGTCTTTCCATCAGTTCTGCCGAGTTGAGACACAGATCATCAAATTTGTGACAAAATTATACAAGGCGTTCAGTCTCGAAAGTCGCTTACTTTGAGGAGCCAATATCAATAAGTCAAACATACACTTTTTAAATCCGTTTGTTATAAAATAACGATTGGTATATAGATATTTTTCGCAAATCCACGAACGCATCAAATTCCCCGTCCTTTGGATTTGTCTAATTTGCCTAATTTCTCGAAAATATTATTGACCATAAAGTTAGTGTTTCAGCCTCTAGCTATTTCTAGCGTGTATTTTTCTTTTGTACAGCTGACTAATGCACAGGATGGCGTCGCCTGTGTTGTTGTATTAGATTTTAATATTATATGATTCACAGTCTTACACTTTTCACATCCGATTTCCTTAGCGCCGAAGCAGCCTAACGTATAAAACACTTCATTTTCGGAGGAGGTAGCAAACGGAATCGTTGGCCTATTAGGTACAGGAAACTGGAGGTACTGCTCACTCATTGGTTCGACAAACTGTCGATCATGTGGGGATTGCGTCATTCTTCCTGCTTTAGTCTCCGTACATTGTAAACACGATTTCGCAACAGCCGGGACGCCACGATGGAGGCTGAGGGAGCGAACTTCCGTTTTTAAACTACGATGGACCATTTTCGGGAGCTACACCTCTAAGGTAACGGACATACTTTTTAATTCTGTATCTTCACAGCACATATACAGTTAGCCTTTTGTCTGATTGTTGCTAGGCTCTAGCAGAAAAAGTGCTGGCCGGCCGCTGTAACCCTAGCCCGTCTCACCACCTCCGGTCCGCTCTCCTTCTGTGCCCTTTCATTACTTCTTAACCATCATATAAACAATTATTGAGACATTAGAGCCAGGTTAACCTGCCGGGTCTGATTTCGAGAGTTCACTGGGCGTCGCCACATGGGGAGCACAAAAAACGGAAGCGATCCGATCAGGTCGTTTTAGATGAAAACATTTATTTGGACGTAAATGGAGACATCGCATGGAATGTGGATAATGTGGATTTGATAGATGATAGAGATGAATTTGTACGGACGCATATTATGTTTTGCAGATTGGCGAGGGGGGTAGAGCTGCACCATGATGCAACCGGAGGCAACAGGAGCGCGCAGCTGTACTTATGGCAGGACAGATCAGTATATATTACTGTAAATTAGCGGAGCGCACAGCCGTTTATACACTGGTATAAACCTCGCGATTCAGCCAAAACAGGAGTAGTATATATTGTTGTATAGTAGCGGATCGCACAGCCGTTTATACAGTGCTATAGACCTCAGGATACGGCAAAAGACCAGGCATAGAATCTATAGTTGTATCGCAGCTGAGACCGCAGCCATTTATACATTAGTAAAGATCTCGGGATGCAGTCTGAACAGGTGCACCATATATTACTGTATAGCAGCGCAGTCCACAGCCGTTTATTCATTGATGTAAACCCTGGGATCCAGCCAAAACAGGCGTAATAAAGGCACTAATGTCATCATACAAGAGAAGTATGATCACAGGCCTTAATCAGCCTGCGGATTGCAAAATAAATTCACATATCATTCAGTGGTGTAAGCTGGGAGGAAGAGCACATGGACAGCCATTTATTCAGTGCATCTGGAGAAGCTTTTGGGGTTCAGGGCTTTGCTCAAGGATCTAAAAATGCACAGATGGTCAGCTTGGAGACCACAGGGTAATTGTGGCAAAGTTAAACCAAAATGAAGCCAACATTTGCCTATATTTGCTTTTGTTTTTCAACCAGCAGGGACTTTTTTTTGTAGGAAATTGATCTCCAACAACAGACTGTAAAATCTGTGTGGTGAGATACTGCAAAGGAAGGGAAGAGGCAGATTTTTGGGACAAATGAGCAAACCGTCGCAGCAAAAGCCCAACACCGAACAGAAGAGCGTGAGCGTGATCCAGAGGCAGGTTAAAGGCAGCGGCTTGCAGCAGGTACCCCAGCTGGTGCCCGTGAGTCAGGGAGGAGGAGGGAAAGCCGTGCCCCCGAGCAAGATGAAGAAGACCATAGCGGACAAAGAGAGCGACGAGTACCGGCAGCGCCGCGAGCGCAACAACCTGGCCGTGAAGAAGAGCCGCATGCGCAGCAAGCAGAAGGCGCAGGACACGCAGCAGCGCGTCAACGAGCTGAAGGAGGAGAACGAGCGTCTGGAGGCCAAGATCAAGCTGCTCAGCAAGGAGCTGAGTGTCCTGAAGGACCTGTTCCTGGAGCATGCTCACAACCTGGCCGACAACGTGCACCCTCAGAGCGCAGACGCAGCCGGCGCTGCGCAGAACAACATCAACAAGATCACTGGCGGCCAGCAGTAATGATCCTGCTCTGTCCCGCTGCCGTCTGCCGTCTGCCAGGGGCAGTGAATTCTTACTGACTTCTGAACTATCCTGCTTTGAGTACTGAAGTGTATTTTCTCGAGGTTTTTCATGCCATGTAAAACAACTGAATGCTCCTTAAACATTTTTATTGCAAAATTAAGTTTATTAGTACTAATGTTAATTGTTTTGTATTATGGTAGGTAGTCATGAAGTACTGAGGTTTTGCAAGTTAAAACACAACCTTTCATTTAAACAACGCTCCGGTTGTTTTGTGTTTTGGTTGACTGTAGTGAGGTATCAGGATTGTGCAAGAAATACTCTATGTATATGTAATAGAAATTATATAAAATTTTAAATACAAGTGTTTTCTCAGCATTTATTTTTAATGTTATCTGAGTGTGAATTTGTGGGCGTCATTCATCATGGTTCTTTGTCTGGTGTTAGTGGTTTTGTGTAAGTTTTTTTTAATTTCTGATAAAACGGTTTGAGGAGTTTTAGTTTTATTTGCATTTCCATCACTAAATTTCAAAATTGATTATGAATGCATTAACCATGAATGCATTTATATACAGAAAAACTATTTTCTAACCTTACATTTTAAGAATCTTTTCATTACACGATTTAAGCAGACTGACAATCCAGCTGTCATTTTTGTATTTGATTCTAAGAATGATAATCTTGTAATGATCGCATCATTCTGTGCTTCTCAAAGAGTGTATTTTGAGGAAAAATAAAGAAACAGTAAATTTTGGCATCTAATACCTGATCGTAGTAAAGCAGTTGGACTCATGGGGAACTGGATGAACATGCTTTTTATCTCAGCTCTGCATGTTTAATTTCTCTAAACTGTCTTGGACCACAAGACCACAAATCCTCCCTGGAAAAGAAGTTTGTTGGGTTGAGGGATGGATTGATCTTGGACAGGATGAATATTTGTCTTAGTTCTACACATGCTTTGTTTTACATTGTAAATACACAGGCTCCCATGGTTGGTCCATGCTGGCCCATGTATAACACCACGTTTTAAATCTTTTCTGCATAGTTTTAAAATTGTCTTACACAGTCTTTTGAAATCTACTTGCTTATGCCAAATGGTGCGATTCTGGAGAATCTATCCAGTTGTTGCACTACTCGTTTGCCTATTGGCCATTTTTAATTGCCAGAGATTATTCTACATTAAGAAATAGAGAATATTTGCATGGAAAAATGCAGATGGTTAAAAATGTTGTACATCTTTTCATGTCTGTGTCCCATAAAATGAAATTAATTATGCAAGTAAATGAATAGAGTTTACAAATAGCAGAACATTAATTATGACAAGTTTTGTATAGGAAATGCTTCTTATTTGACCTTTGGCTTAAGTACAAATGTTGCTGGGCAGCATTTCTCAGTCAGTGACGCTTTTTCTACCAGACTGGAGTTTGGTACTTTACTAATTCAAATAAAAGCATCATCAAAGCTAAGCGATTCTCTTTCCTTTCCCCTCTATATAAGCTTCAGAAAATCTGCTGTACACTCTAAACAATGGATGTGGGTTTATAAACAAACTGTATTTAGAGGATTCATAGAGCCCACAGCACAGACTGTACCACATTCACCATCAAAGCAGAAAGTGACGGCATGTTCTGGTGGGGCGGTAACAGAGAATGACAGCGTGATACAGGGAGGGGCAGTAACACAGAGAATGACAGCGCTGCCCATGGAGGGACAGTAACACAGAGAATGACAGCGCGATACAGGGAGGGGCAGTAACACAGAGAATGACAGCGCGATACAGGGAGGGACAGTAACAGAGAATGACAGCGCGATACAGGGAGGGACAGTAACACAGAGAATGACAGCGCGATACAGGGAGGGGCAGTAACACAGAGAATGACAGCGCTGCCCATGGAGGGACAGTAACACAGAGAATGACAGCGCGATACAGGGAGTGGCAGTAACACAGAGAATGACAGCGCTGCCCAGGGAGGGACAGTAACACAGAGAATGGCAGTGCTGCCCATGGAGGGACTAACACAGAGAATTACAGCACTGCCCAGGGAGGGGCAGTAACACAGAGAATGACAGCACTGCCCATGGAGGGACAGTAACACAGAGAATGACAGCGCTGCCCAGGGAGGGGCAGTAACAGAGAATGACAGCGTGATACAGGGAGGGACAGTAACACAGAGAATGACAGCGCTGCCCATGGAGGGACAGTAACACAGAGAATGACAGCGCGATACAGGGAGGGGCAGTAACACAGAGAATGACAGCGCTGCCCATGGAGGGACAGTAACACAGAGAATGACAGCGCGATA
>JAODKE010000020.1:7605462-7630541 GCA_026779605.1 Mormyrus hasselquistii
CAGTAACACAGAGAATGGCAGTGCTGCCCATGGAGGGACTAACACAGAGAATGACAGCACTGCCCAGGGAGGGGCAGTAACACAGAGAATGACAGCGCTGCCCAGGGAGTGGCAGTAACACAGAGAATGACAGCGCTGCCCAGGGAGGGGCAGTAACACAGAGAATGACAGCACTGCCCAGGGAGGGGCAGTAACACAGAGAATGACAGCACTGCCCATGGAGGGACAGTAACACAGAGAATGGCAGTGCTGCCCATGGAGGGACTAACACAGAGACCGACAGCACTGCCCAGGGAGGGGCAGTAACAGGGAGAATGGCAGTGCTGCCCAGGGAGGGGCAGTAACACAGAGAATGGCAGTGCTGCCCAGGGAGGGGCAGTAACACAGAGAATGGCAGTGCTGCCCATGGAGGGACTAACACAGAGAATGACAGCACTGCCCAGGGAGGGGCAGTAACACAGAGAATGGCAGTGCTGCCCAGGGAGGGGCAGTAACACAGAGATCGACAGCGCTGCCCAGGGAGGGGCAGTAACACAGAGAGTACCACAGCCACCCCCAAGATATTGTAAACGCTCTATACAGATGCTATATACAGCACATAATATTAAACTGTGAAATTGACACAACACAATAACAACACAATAAATGCTAAGTACACACAGCCATTTGCATTATATAGAGGGCTGGCACCGGTCCAGCATGCTGCGCTGTCCAGTAGGTGCTACGGTATCATCCACAGCACAGATTTATGATGTCTGGCAGCCCTGGGAGCCGCAACAGCGAAAGCAATGGATGGGGTCAGTTCAGGACACGTGCTTTTCTTTTGTACAAGGCCTCAGTGCATCCTGAGGATGATCTCGATTATCTCAGCCTTTATATGTCAACAGAAACACTGCTCTAAAGCAAAGTACTAGCCAGGGAGGGGTCTGCTCCGCATTAGCAGGCTGGGTTCTCTGGGACCTGCATGTCCTGCATGCTTATAGCTGTACTATGTCTTCATCACTGGAACCCAGAGAATATTCAGTATGTCCAGGGACCCGATGTGAGCAATCAAAGCGTCAGTGTAACCATCCGTGTTTCTCTGTTTCTTATATCCGGCAGAACTGGAAATATCTTTCAGCTAATCTTAAGCTTAACACCTTCATTTAAGTGGGCACCATAGTTCAGTATATATGGTCTGGGCATGAACATGCATGCAAGTGTCTTTTAGCTGTATGTGAAGCTTAAAACGTTTCAGCTGTTCAGCTGTTTCTGCCAGCAAATATTCATTACAGATGTTTATATTAATTTTTGTAACGGCCTATTTAAAAAAAGTCGAAGTGTGTGGGACTTGCAAGTAATTCAGATGTACTATTCGAAAGCCGACACGAAATGAAGAATAAAATGGTAATATAATAATTAAATAAACATGATTGGTAGCAGTCAGCACATGAATTTATACGGTGAGTGATTGTGCTTTTGTTCAGGCAGTATACAGCCACTGTTGTGTGTCATGTTACAATTTGAATATTTCTTAATAATTTTCTACTAATTTTTTAAATATATTTTGTACACAAATCGTACTTCGTATGAACCTGTAGGGCCTGTCAGAGCTTTCAGGTTTAGAACATTCACTGCCTACTTTGGCAGTTCGGTCTTAACTAAAATGATGTTGAAATATCTTTCTGTGACTTCTTGCGAGTTAGTGATGTAATGCCGCAGAACAAATACTCAGCACGAGGATGAAAACAGCCCAGATGAAACATGATTACTGTAGCGTGACCAAGCTGACTTTAAAGTCCCGAACCGGAACACTAGCGTGTGTGTGTGCGTGTGAACACACCCATCCAGAATAGCCTCCCCCATTTGTGTAATGACTGCTTTCTCTCATCATTATCAGAGAGGCTTCAAGGGAAAAAACATTTACATATAATAATATATATATATACAGTACCTCTACATTATTTTTTTCTATTCATTTCAATTGTATTTGAATGGTTCATTTTCACATTACATTGTCTCTAAAAGCTCTAAAAGCCACCAGAGAGCAAAGCCAGAGGCAACAATGACAAGGAAAGACTCCATAGGAAGAAACCTTCACTAAAGGTTTTTTGATTGAATTTTATACTTTGCTAGGTTCCTTTAAACATATCATTGTATTTAATAGTGAATAAACATTTACTCCTGCTTTATAGACAAACCCAGTGCACTTATGTGTCATCTATGGTCCGTATTGGGTGTTAAAGCAATATTATATGTATTGAGTTTTATCCTTCTGTAAAAACCTGGTTTATTTTGCTTAGGTTACTGATTTCTTGTGGCCGTGAACCATCTTTTGTACTTGAAAATGGACAGGAGGTCATCAATGCCTGGCTATCCTCTGTAAGTGACCAAAAAAACATAAAGGACATAAAGCTTCGTTATTGGTTTGGGAAACGGGAATGCTAGCAATGGCTGATTAACGATGCATTTTCTCTTCAGCGTGGTTAATTTGTTTTTGTTTGAGATTCACAGTGTAGATTAACATCCTTGTCTCCTTTGATTTGCTTTTCTTGGCAGGTGGAAATGCCTTAAGGCTGCGCTGATGCTGCCCAGGGGTACAAATGACCAACTGTGTTTGACAGCTGCACGAAACACTAGACGGTGTCGCTTTTCTTTTGTGAGATGGGTGGTGTGATGTGTGTATCGGCTGATCTATGCGCATTTAAACTTAGCCCGGGTGTTAAAACTGGGACATGCAGTTATGTTACATTTATTTCTCTGCACATGGGGTGGCATAGCCTGATATCAGGACTGTCTTGGTCCAACCAGGTCGTTTTGGGGTCTAGTTCATGCGATCAGTGCTGTTGCCACTGTCAAAACTGCAGGCCTCACCCTGACGTGCATGTCGCCCTCTACTGAGAGAATATTACTACTATGGCCCACTAGATCTATATGTCTTTGAGTGAGATCATGAGAAAATTGTTTACAGAAGGAGACGATCAAGACTGTGTGTGAAAGGAAGTGGGTGTCAGATGGATGAAAGATGTGAGTGTTGATAGGTGGTGATGTGTCACTGCTGAAACAGGGCTGCAGTGCATAACTCAGAGTGACTTCACTGGCAGTTCAATAATCACAATTGAGCAAAGTGTTGGGTTTGTAGTCAAATACACAAAGTGACAAGATTTATCTACAGTGAACACATCTTCTGCTCCTTTTGTCTCTTTGATACCACATTCCAAAGCAGGTCTCCTATTGTAGTCTGCATGGTCATATCTAATTGAATTAATAAGAATTTGAGGTAGCGGCTAAAGCAGCTTTGATTCTGTAGGACATTTGGGCATTTGGGCAGGTTTTCTCGTTATTACATTAGCGGCTTAGCTTATGGTAACTCACCTTTCCTGCCTTTTACAGGCTAAATTGAACCTTTGAGCCTAATAAAAAAATGGAAAAAAGAAAAAGGAAAGATGTCAATATAGATTAATACGGTACGGATTCAAACCAGTGCAATACAAATCAATGAAGTGAGCCAAAGCAATCAAAGAGAACTGTAATTGTATTGGGTGAATGTGGGCCTTTTGCACCTTAACCGCACTGTTGTGTTATATGCATGAAATGTTCTGAGAAATGCTGCTATAGTTCTGAGAACATTAAGTATGTTTCATGAAATGTGCCAAAACAATTGAGACACTTCCATACAGGGAAATAAATATAGAAAATGTGATAAACAAACAAACAAACAAACATCCCAGGAGGTGTTGTATCATATTGAAGTGTAGTAATTTGCTAAAGTAAAAAGGCATTTGAACGAACAAACAAAACTATTCACCACATCAATGGAGGAAAACCTAAAGGCCAGTGGTCCCAACTTTTGACACAACAACAGTAATGTATGATGTTGTGATGTTGCAAATGTGTTACTCTTTCCCGGCTAAAGGGAGCATTTGGCCAGAATGAATCTCATACAATACGACACTCAAGGTTCTTAAATAACTACTATTTTAAAAATTAAACCTGATTCAGATTTTGGTGCCGCTTTTGTGTTGCATTACGTTTGTCCTTGATGTCTGTTACGGTACAAAAGCGCCATCTCATGGTCTGTTATCAAAATTGAATTCAATTGCAGTTTTGTACGTTTCTCAGATCCGAACTGAAGTTCAAAACATATCCAGCCTCCATATCATCGAGTTATTTATGTACATCGTTAAAGCAATGTCTTATTCTTTTGGACAAATTGTAAATCCTTTGGTACATTTATACAAATGATTATATCATTTCTGTGCTGTTTCCTACATTATCAAGTGCGTATGTTGTCGATCAAAATGTAATATTCTCTGCTGAATAGTCTCACCCCACAAAACACCTAGGTATTACTTAATTGTGCAAGTCATCGCATGAAAAATAGATGATCCAGTTGTCATAAGCTGTCAAGCATATTTTCTGTACTGTTCTTTACCATTCATCCAGTGGCACACTGGCTAACCCTCGAGAGATTTTCAGCGCCATCTCGGCCAAGTGCAGCTTCCTTTGGTGGCAGGTCAAGTTCTTCATCACTGCAATCTATGCAATATTTTCTTCCATTCTTCTGTTGGTGCAACCCAGAGTATCAAGCAAGGTGGACGGACACAGAGATTGAGTGGTTTGACAGGATCCCTGTTCAAGCTATCATTGTGGATGATCATTTAATTAAAAATAAGAAAGAAAATCAATGGATTAAAACATCTAAAATTATTTTGGGATTATTAAGGATTTTAATCTAAGAGGTTCTGTGAATGTATTGAAATGGCCATCGTATGATTCTGATTTTAAACCAAATACACTAGATATGCGTTTTAAAATATGGGCTAAGAAAGGGATCACTGCTTACTGTTCAATTATGGATAAAGGACAATTATTAGATTTTAATTCTCTAAAAGAAAAATTTAGTTTAGAATCCAAAGATTTTACAGATACCTCCAGCTCCGACAACATTTTTGTCAGAATATTAAAAAAGGGATTGATGAAGATCCTAATAAGAGTACTCTTGTTAAAATATTCTCCTCAGTTTACAAGGCTGAACCGATGTTTAAGACTATTACAAAAGTTTATAGAGCTTTGATGGATTTACAGGGAGATTCATCCTTGTACATTAAAGAAAGATGGGAAGAAGAAAGTGGGATTATCCTCTCAACCGAGGACTGGGAAAATATATGTAAACAATAATGGGCAACTTCCCGTTCTCCATATTGGAGAGAATTTTGTTGATTTTTGGTTTATGGTTATGTACTCGATAAGTGGATCGAGTACATAACTCCTATTGAACCAAATGTTTTTTTGTTATAGAATCTATGCTTTATGTATGGGTATCATCTATACATCCCCTTTGTTTTGTAAATAGTTTTTCTTTGTATAATTGAGAGATATATTGATGTGTTATATGCCATGAAGAGCTCTTTGATAATATACAAGCTATAAATGTTGTAAACGTGGCAAAAGTCATAAAAAGATGTATTGGACTCTCTTTTCAATAAAAACAAAATAAAAAAAAAAAAAAAAATTAAACAAAAAAGACCAGAATTCTTCATAATACTTTACTCCCAAACTTCCTGTCTGCTATTAAGTGGTTGAAAAAAATGTGGTATACAATAGATAATTAAGAAAAACACAGAGAAATAGGATTTGAAGATGGGTGCGTGGATTTACAAGAGACACAACACATTTTTTGAACAACATTTTTTTTTCTTTTTAAATGAATTTTTTTTAATGTAAATGTACCACAGTTTTCTATATTAGATTGATATTATATGGCAGTATATGACTGATAGTTTTTTACTGAGAATAAGGTTTTTAGATTTCAGTGGCTACAGAAATGTAAGATAGAAGATCCATCTGCTTCCTCGCTTCAAGGTCTTGGGGATCCAAAGCTTCAGACAGGGAATAAACCAGGGTGGGGTGCCAACCAATCAAAGGACACACACACACACACACACACACACACACACACAGACACACACACACACTCACAAACAGACACACACATACTCACACACACACACACCACACACACACACACACACACACACACACACTCACACACACACAAACAGACATGGCAGAGACATGAAACTCGGAGAACCCTGGTCCCATAGGTGCGAGGTGACAGTGAAAACTACTGCACCACCACACTGTACCTAAGACTGAAGGTCACTTCTGTAAATATGATTAGCAAGGTATGCATTGGCATGAATTGACTCCGTGCCCAGCAAGGCATGACAGGACAAGAAGCAGAGCTGCTTTAGAGAGCGTGGGTCATCTGGGATGTCCCACAGAACACATACATAAAGGCAGAAGAGATGCCATGGAAAGGACAATATTTACTTTTCCATAGCTAGTCGTACAGATTGTTACTAAAGAAATGCACAGAATCACTTACTTATCTTTTTTAGATGTTGCAAAATGCTCAAAGCAGCACGCATTGGAAAAACGTTATACGCTAACCTTCGATGTCAGTGTGAAGCAGAGCAGCTCTTTTCAGCCTTTGGAAAACACACCTGTTCTGAGTAGGCTTTTACTCACTCGCATATCAAGTCAGGATAAGATATGTTTTTGGCCTCTGGTTTTCTGTCTTTGTATCTACAGCGGGGAAAATAAGTATTGAACGCGTCAACATTTCTAATGGGGCCATGATCTTCCACACACTGCTAAATGGTCGCAGATTCTTACCAAAATTGTCTCAGTACATTTCTCCATTCATACTTTCTTAAATTATATGAAGTATGCCAGTATCATATGCTAAAAAACAGCCCCACACCATGATGATGATAATAATAATAATAATAATAGTAATTTACACTACTTATTATAGAATGACATTTTTTTTGGGGGGGGGGCTGAATTTTCTGTATGTCCAAAAGCTTCACTAGTACTGTGTGAAAAAATTCACGTTATCACAAAAGCTGCAGGTGAGTCTTACTAATCTTCTGAAATATGCTAATAGAGTTCACCGTGACGTGTATATATTGGGAGCTTTACCGCTAGTGGACACTGACAACATGGCCTTCCTCTGGTTCCTGTCCTGCCTCGCCTTTCTTGGGGCTGCCTATGGTAAGACTTTAGTGTCATTCGTGGCTTTATTGTTCATTATTTATTGCCTTTCAGCTTCACACTAAAATGTACTGCAGGTCTTTCCTTGTTGGCCTCAATTAATTTGAACGTGTGATGGAAAGTCACACTAAATAATCGTAAAGAATACACACTTTTTAGATTTGAAAATAGGTGACAGTATTAAAGCGATTCTTCCTTCTCTGGTGGGAATTAGGCTGCGGCGTTCCAGCCATACGCCCCGTCATCACAGGATACTCTCGGATAGTGAACGGTGAAGAGGCTGTTCCCCACTCGTGGCCTTGGCAGGTGTCTTTGCAGGTAACATTTCATGACTGTGCGACTTCCACAATACCTGTATATTTAGCTCTGGCTGCTAACTGCTAGCTTTGCTGTCCAGGCACGCTAGTCTCATTCATTTCTGATAAGCCATGTTGCTATATCGCATCAACTAGCACTTAAGTACTTCAAACGCATCACGGAACGTGCGGCTCTCTTGCAGGACTCCACCGGCTTCCACTTCTGCGGCGGCTCCCTCATCAGCGAGTACTGGGTCGTCACGGCTGCCCACTGTGGCATCAAGTGAGTCACTGAGACTGACACTATATATACTAAAGGCAGCCATATTAACATACGAATGACACGAAAATATCAAGTGTATTAAAAATACAGCCAGTTCCCGAGTTACAAACTGTCTAATCTAAGTCGAATTTGTCCGAAAAATAATATTACAGTACATAATAATCATTGTACAGTAATAATAAAATTAACTACATACAGTACTGTACTGCACCTTGAACCAATGAACTGCTTCTATGCACAAAGTAATGCATGCTTTCCTTATTATGAACCATTATATTTAACCTGAATTTTTAATATATTAGCCTTTATGGCGGTCCATTGTCTATAAGTCAGACGTTCTCAGCCCAGGGACTGCCTGTATCCAAACAATTTCTGTATGAGCATTTATGCATATTTTTTACTTTCTTTCCGAGCAGTTTTTCAATAATTACTCTGTGCTGTTTCTATGGTAGAGTGTCTCACCGTGTTATCCTGGGCGAACACAACCGCGCTTCTCCCAGTGAGAACATCCAGACCATGACTGTCGAAAAGGTATGGCTAAGGTGACCACATTTTGGTTTCAAAGAGGAGGACTCTGGGGCTCGGTCACCAGGAGAGTCACCTAAGCAACAGAAACTATGCATACAGAAAGTATTCTGACTGTAAGAAGCAAATTCAGGCATAAAACCAAGTGAAATCCTAAACATTTTGAGGCAAGATTTAGGTCAAGGACAAATGTGAGGAAATGAGGCTGCAAGGTTACTCTGCTTGTACAGTTTGCAGAGATCAAATTTAGGTCCATCAATTACAAATCCAGACCAAGATTTTGTTTCAACCAACCAGCTGAGTACTCTGTGACTATTTATATTCAGTTGCCTGCATGAAACAAAATCTTGGCACGCCTCGATTTCAAACTGTTGTTACGTTCATATATTGATAACTTACATAGTTTTCTGGTAACGCAGCGTTTTTCTCAAAAACCGTTTCTTAATTTGCTCCAGGTTTTCAAGAACCCCAAATACAACCCGTTCACCATCAACAATGACATCACACTGATCAAGCTGGCCACTCCTGCTAAGATGACACAAAACGTGTCACCTGTATGTGTGGCTGAAGCCACAGACGACTTCCCTGGTGGCATGAAATGTGTCACCACCGGCTGGGGCCTGACCCGCTACAACGGTAAGAGCTGCACACAGCCATGGAGGCTCCAGCTCCTCTGGCTGAATTTAGCATCTGAATGTTGCATTTATATAGCTCCTTTCAAGACACCCAGAACGCTATACCGAACCCATGGGGAGCCACTGTAACCACCCCCACTGCATAACACCCCCCAGGATGATGCAATGGCAGCCATCCTCCACCAGTACGCTCACCACACTGTAGCTAAGGTGGTGAAGGGGCAGGAGATAATGCACCAATTAGATATAGGTGATGATTCGGAAGCCTGATCTGATAGGGTCACAGTGAGCCATTTTAGCCAGGACATGGGGCCACCACGCCTACTCTTTCAAAGTTCTGTGCTCCAGCATGGTCCTTCTTTGGTTCCAGCTCCCGACACGCCTCCACTCCTGCAGCAGGCTGCTCTGCCGCTGCTCACCAACGCTGACTGCCAGAGCTACTGGGGAAACAAGATCACCAACCTCATGATCTGTGCTGGAGCGTCTGGTGTCTCATCCTGCATGGTAAAGCTCTCAGGACCTCCTTATGGCAGAGGCACTTCTTGACATGTATCTACGTGCACAAAACCGTACATCCTCTACTTCTCCTCCCCCGCATTAACCATGTAAAGCAGTGTCTCCCAGCTCAGTCTTCTGGGACCCCCAGACAGTCCATGGTTTTGCTCCCTCCCAGCTCCCTGCCAGATGGTCCACATGAGCTGTGAGGGAGCAAAAACTTGGGCTGTCTGGCAGTCCCAGAAGACTGGTAAAGCACATCTTTTTGATACTTGAAATAGATTTTTGGGACTGGCAGTAGCTTGATAATCAGTCTGAGTTTGTGTGTGTGTTTCAGGGCGACTCTGGTGGCCCCCTGGTCTGTCAGAAAGAGGGTGTCTGGACCCTAGTGGGCATTGTTTCCTGGGGCAGCAGCACTTGCTCGACCTCTGTCCCTGGAGTCTATGCTCGCGTCACAGAGCTCCGCGCTTGGATGGACGAGACCATCGCTGCCAACTAAAACCACTCTCTTGTGTGTTATTGGTTTCGGTTTCCATGATGATGTCAATAAAATTATGTGCCTTTCAAAGCAGTCAATCTTTCAGTGTCTTGGATATTTCAAAGATCAGCATGATTGAATATCAGAAAGGACTGACTGGCGAATGCTAAGCTGATTTTTTTTATTGCAAATTTCACCAGGGAAGAACCAAATCAATGGCAATGGCAAGAAGTGAATTCAAGCAGCCAGATGCTGATCATTCCCACTCTCACAGAGCTCTTGTGAAGTACAAATCTGCTCTGATTTCCATCAGCAAGTCTCTTCCCCGTATGGACTGAGATTTATTCTGACACTGACTTCTAAAGGATGACGGAGACTGATAGATACAAAGACAGAGCTCTGGGGACATATTCTCACGATAGGAATGTTTTTCCCACAAGAATACATCATTGACGCTTTCCAGTCCTGTATACTGTGTAACAGACTCTTCATAATCTGTTTGCTGCAACCGTTGCTATTAATGTCTCAGTAAGTACATAGAGAAAACTTGTTCCAAAGCTACACAAATTCAAATGTAGTTTGTTTTCTATAGACTTCTGCTGTTTCTTCTTGCGTAATCAGATCAGCTGATAATTTGTCTTCTACTGCCCAGGGAGGTTCAGTAGATCTTATAAAGGCCCAGTTGTTGCTTTGCTGACAGTGGCCAGGCTGTCATTCGACCTGAGCTTCTTTCTGATGCACAAAAAAATAACCAAAAAAAAAACCTTTGGTGTGTGTAAAAAAAGAGAAACAATTTTGGCACACTTCTACTTCCATGAAATATAGATGAAGAACCATATTCTCCTCAAAAGTTGAGCCATTGTTGTTTTAACCACAGTGACCGCCTGAATATGTGTCTGCGGGAAATGAGGAGGGGTTTACATGGGCCACTTTCCTTCTGTGATTCACAGAGAAGAACTTCACGGAGAGAATCTTACTTCTAGCCACTATTAATAATGACATTGTATAAGAAACAATAGAAGATACATTATTCACATAATGGCACACCTTGTTTATTCCATAAACTGAAAATCAGTGGTAAGCTTTAAAGTTCATACACTCAGTGATCTGATATTTTAGTTCAATATTTTTTTTTTCAATTTGACCAAAAAATAATATATTCATTTTCTATCTATGTACCATAGCTAAATGACATAAACGTTTATGGAAAAGTGCAGTATGTTTAAACTATTTTGATGTTTTTATTTGTGTTGAATCTGTACTAATACTTATCATTATGACTAAAATTATTAAGGCCAAAGATACTGACCCTCTCACAACATGTTGTTTTTAGTATATGATGTATTTCATATTTCTCTGTTATTTTCGACAGTTGAGGTTAAAGCGACAGATACAGCATGTCACATTTACCTCATGTTTTATTATTGGCCAGAGTAAGGCTTCATAACACTAGGCGCAGAAATCCACATAGAGGACAGTGTCGATGTGTGGCAGTATTTACAGGTGAGGATTCACACTCAGGCGCTGCTCAGCCGCTCGCTAGGTGGCGCTAGTGACGTCCGTGCAGGCAGGCCTGGCTGATCCTGCGGCAGTAGCATATGGCATTAAAGAAGCGGCAGTAGCATGTGTCACAGGGGTCACAACAGGGCAGCTGGTGGCCCAGGCAGGACTCTTGGTGGCGGAAACAGCGGCGGGGAGAGCGGATGGCGCGGTTCTGGAGCCTAATGGCCTCGGACACGTCCTGCGAAGGAGAAGGTTCCACACAGCTCCAGTTAGTTAAGGCTAGTTATTTAACTGGATGCTGCAGATTAGTGGTCATTTATAAAATCTTTCATATAAAATATTTTTACAGACATTTCATACTTCCATCTATGCTCAGAACGTTTTAAAACATACCTCCTCTTCATCATAATCTCCAGCCTTGTCCACCATCAGCCCCTCATCTGTTACAGGACCAAAATTCTCATATCTGGAAAATGCCCCTTTACCTGAAACCCATAAATGTCCTATGAACATATTCATAACTTCAACATATGAGTGTTTTAATCAGAAAAGTCGATATCGCTGGTCTTTATTTCAATGATCTTTTTGCTTATTACTGCTCACTCCTGCACCTGGGCATTGACTGCTCACTCTAGCCGCACTTACGCCTCATTGACTCCTTAACGGCTGCATGTTTATAATGTGCTATTTGCGTCACTTGTACGTGCCTTTGTACATGTCTGCCAAACAAAATATATATAAAAGTAAATTAATGCTGTCAGATCAATTGGATCACAGAATAACACAAATGACATGAGAATCAGTCCCAATTCTGTCAGCTTGTACAACATGCTGAGGGGCTGTCAGGCAAAGGTGGCTTCTGAGAAGCTTCACCTGTCATTTCTTTAAAAAAAAGAGAGATAAACAGCCCAATCATTTAAAGCAGAATGACTGTGTGAGATTAGAAGAAATCATCTTAAAGTCCGAAGTCCATGTCTTGAGGTTTAACTGCTGCTACTAGGGCTGCACAATATTGAAAAAAAAATAGCATCGCTATATTATAAAATGTAATCAATGAAATAATGATATTTATAAAACTACTATGAACATTTTCAATATGAAAATTTGCCAAAAAGTTAATTTAGTCAGATTTGTTATCTTCCAATAGAGTTTGGTCCACATGTCAGTTCTGTCACTATGAAATCCAATTATTTCCATATGGTGGATGACGATTGTTTTGTTCATATTTTTCTCCCCACAAATTTTTGTTAAATTTCTCACAAATACACCATGCTGTCTAAGAGTAAGTCCAGCAGCAAGGACGAAAATAACTATGATTGGCTCAGCAATCATGCCAAAGCAGAAGTGGTAAACTTTACTTTTAAGTTTTCTTCCTTATGACAGAGTAAAAAACCTATCGATGATTTCAACCCAGCAGACTGTCGCGATTCTTGTGACGTGAGAAACGCATTTGCATGACATGCAGTGTCGATATGAAACTGTAGGCCGTGCAACTACTCAAAAATACAATCAGCATTTCTAATATTGAGGTGTTGAGCGAATAAACTAGATTTGAAGGATCACTGACCTACATCGGACAGGAAGGCAGACTCTCTCACTGTCTTCAGCAGGCCAGGTTGATTTTCTTCTGCAGCGGCGCTGCCATGGACAGCACCAGCGGCCAGCTGGAAGCCATGAAGAGCACACCAGCAGAGCAGCACTGAGCTCCACATGGTGCCGTCGGTTTACAGTACAGCCGAACCAGCGCTGGGTGTCTGTACAAGCAAAGCTAATAGTAAAGCGTTTTAATGCTGCTCTCAATGGTGTATAACCAAAGCCAAATAATCATAACCAAATAACTACAATCAAAGCTCTTTCACTCCACTTTAAAGAGATGTTCAGCTGGATATAGCAATTAAAGGTAATGGCAAGATTCGAACGTTGACAGTTCAATTTTTGCAATTCTTACCCATATCATTATTTCACTGTAATGATATCTAGGACAGAGTTTTTCACAAAGAGCTCATTGAAGTTTTTTATTAAAACAAATACTTGCTTTACTGACTCTAAATATGGAAAAACACGTGTTTATGATTCTTAAAAGCACAAAAATATGCATTTTACATATGCTTTGACCAAGTATATAAATTGTCACACCTTAAAAAATGCATTCATATGTCCTATTACAACACAGCTCTACCAAACTTGCTTAAGGTGTAAAAATGCTCAAAAAAGTACGCAAAATAATCGCACTGAAAACAAGATCCCAGCTTACCTGCAGTTCTTATGAGTGCCGCCCAAGCCTTTCTGTGACTGAATGAAAGAGAGGAACTCATTTATACGACCCGAGTGGAAGAGAAACGCGATGAACACATGATCTGCATTAGCGGGTGGGAGGTGTGGTTTTAGTGACGTCTGAGAGCTCAGGCTGTATTCAATGTAAACGACAGCATCTTCACCTGACAACCTGCAAATCATATTAGTCATTGTAAAAGCTGAATGTCCTTTCATGGATATAAGAAACATTCAAATTAAAACAAAGATACAAAGTATATATATGGTTAGGCAGCATGGCAGCTCTGGTAGCTTCTGTTCCTGACATCTAGGCTTAGGGCTTTGAATTCCCCCCTCATCTGTGTGTGTGGAGGTTTTCCCATGTGCATGGATTCTCTCTGGCATCCTGCCCAGGGCGTACCCAGCTCAGCGCCCTGTGATGGACGGGCATCCCGCCCTGGGTGTACCCAGCTCAGCACCCTGTGATGAACTGGCATCCCGCCCTGGGTGTACCCAGCTCAGCGCCCTGGGCTGGACTGGCATCCCGCCCTGGGTGTACCCAGCTCAGCGCCCTGTGATGGACTGGCATCCCGCCCTGGGTGTACCCAGCTCAGCGCCCTGTGATGGACTGGCATCCCGCCTTGGGTGTACCCATTCATTCATAACTGTTTCAGTTGCTGGGGGGGCTATCCTCTTCCAATACTACAGAGTGATTCATAAAAAATATGGAAAATGATGTGTTTCACTTCAGGTTAGACAAGGCAGCCCTGTTCCTTGAGCAAATGCTCAATATTTAAATATATATATAAAATGTATATATTTAACACACACACACCCACACACACACACACACACATATATATATATATATATATATATATATGTGTGTGTGTCTGTGTGTGTACATATAATCAAGCTTTCTCTGTGAAAATTCCCCTAGTATGAGTGTATAAAAACCAGAATCCAAAAAGCTACTTAACAGAAGTTTATTCCCTGATAGAAAGAGCATGACCGGCTTCACATAGTATGGACACTAAAATAGTTCATCACGTACAACCTTCATGACAACAATAATAAACAGGAATATCAAAGGGCCATAATAAATGATTTCTGGCAAATAGTAAAAGCTGATAAACCAGGTAAAAGAAAAATAAATGAATTTTCTTTCATGAATCACCACAGCATAAAATGTTTAGAAAATTAGTCTGAAAGGAAGAAGTTCTCCCAAAGATTATCATTCTTATTGATTCTGTATCTGCTCAATTTGTGGTCTTAATAGTCTGCAGCTGAAAGGTAACATTGATGCATTTATCTAATAAGCTACAGAGTCAGAGAGGTAGAGAGTAATGCATGTGTGTTAATGGCGCATGGGGACTGAGCCACAATTGTACAGTATTTCTGCTTTTGATGTCCATTTCCCATTGTAAATAATACAAAATGCTTTTATCTTGTCTGTTTTATTACAGAGGAATTTTCCTGCAATTCAGTAAAGCTTCATTAGTATAGCATTCAGTCTGCCTCTTCTAAATTTATCGCCAGCAAAACAGGTGGTTTCTCTCATTTCCGATCTCATGACCTGTGTGGTGAATGTCAGCGTTGCTCCTGAATCTGCATCCTCTCCATGTGCTTGCTGGCTTTAATTGGGCACCTCCTTTCCCTCACCTGTGTTCTGAGCGCCTCCTTTCCCTCACCTGTGTTCTGAGCGCCTCGTATTTCTATGCTCATTGTGTGATTTTGATGTTGCTGTGTTGCTGTATCCCACACATTTGTAAAGTGCAGGGCAGCTTATCTGTAGTCCATGAGTAACTTAGGAACTCAGCTACTACTCAAGTACAAATCATGAACAAATATAGTAGCCTCATGAAATACATGAATCAATTTGATTGATTATTCATGAAAAAACATGGGTTAATTATATAACTAACAGTTTCTGCTTAATTCATTCATTAAGCGAGACCGTAATAGCTACATTATTTGTGCCCCCTCAAGTAAAGGTTTATCCAAATAACATTCTGCTGCTCCTTCTATTAGCTATTAAGGCAAGTTGTCAGGGTCAGCGCCAGTCTGGCCCATGTGCCTTGCCTTGTTTGGTCAGCAGGTGTTGCTGCTTCTCCCATTTTGTGTAACTCGAGTGTGTTTCTCTGCTCCCCGGGCCGCTGTGTGTCTTAACAGGCTAAGCGGTCGACCAGTGTCCACATGGGCTGTGTAATAGTCCTACACATCCTACAGGTACAGTGGACACAGCACCTATAATAATGCTGGATATGTATGAATACACATATCTAGCACACACACACATTTGTGTTCATATAATTGTAGGGATTCTCCATTAATTTCTATGGGGAAAAAATCCTAATCCCAGCAATGAAATCCCTAACCCCCAATCTTAACCATGAGTAACCAAACAACTAATGACTAATGATCTTTAGCTTGTTGATTGCAGTCACACATTTTTATAAAATTTTCCTTGAGGGGACCAAAAATATAATAATTACATATATATATATATATATATATATATAGCCCCAATGCAAACTAACTAGGATAAGCAATAACAGAGGATCTTTGCAGTAATTTGGAGGATCAGGCATTAGGGTAGGTGAGGGTGCTTGATTTTCTGTTGACACAGAGATTCCAGATGGTTAAAATGTCAATCAATTTCTATTTTACACATACAATATTTTTTTTTTGTCTGTGTCGCACACATCAGAAATGTAGAGGAAGAACATTCCACAGACAGACTGAAGGAGATGTAAAAGGCAAACCTGTGGAAAAACTGAGAATGTATTCTGGATGTTCTTGTAGCGTAGCAATGTACTTACCCTCCTGTATACCTAATTATTTAACTAAATAACTGCTCACAGAAAGTCTTGGGATGCTCACTCAATTCAGTAAAAATATTATAAATTTATTGGTTTCATAATAATTCATTTTATTGATCCCCGTGGGGAAATTGTCTTTACGCCTCCCTCAACTCAACTCTTTGTAGAGTAAGCTGTCTGCTAGGTGGGCAAATTGTTTGTGACACAGCTGTGTGTCACAGAGCATGCTAGGCTGTGTTTTACTGAGAATGTCAGGCTGTGTGTCACGCAGTCTGGCAGGCTGTGACCACAACTGCACCCCAGGGTTTGGCACAGCTGCCCCATAAACTGTCTGACAGTGCGATGCACTGGAGGGTCACAGCAGTGGAACTTTTTGACTCTCGTTACATCTACGTCCTCTTCATAAGGGTGCACAGTGCTGGCAGAAAGCCAGGAGATGAAGCAATCAAAGAGAGATTGGAGCACGAGGTGTGCAGGATGAAGTGCCTGAGGCAGCTTATAATAGTTCTCATTGTTATACTTTTAATACTAGTTGAGCTGCTGTCGATTATTTTTGATTGTGATCTCTCATTTTTTAGTACCTTTTTAGCCAAGAAAAAACATTTCACTGTATGTAGTACCAGCTATAACTACATGTGACGAATAAAGAATCTTGAATCTTGAATCAAGTGCAGAATATTCATTTAGATATTCATTCAGGGAGCGCGAGGCACTGGCTTGCATCTGGCCGTGTGTGAGAAGGCACTTTTACCTCTATGGTCGTCACTTCACATTGAGGGTGAAGCACCTTCACATTGAGGGTGAAGCACCAGGCCCTGACAGCTCTGCTGTCCTCTGCAGGCACTGGCCACAAGCCCCTGAGCCTCTGCATCGCTGGTATGATTGTCTCCACCAGTACAGCTACACCTTGCAGTTTAATCTAGAGCAGGGGTCTCAAACTGCAATCCTGGGGGGCCAGAGCCCTGTGTAGCTTAGTTCTCCTTTGCACCACAAATGATTCAGCTCAATTAGCACAAGGAGTTGCCCCCCCCAGGACTCTGACCCCTGCTCTAGACCAAGATAATGTTGTTGCAGACCTCCTCTCTCGCTCAGTTCCTCTCCTCCTTCACCCTTGCGACCTCTGACCTGGCCCTTCCAGCTTGGGGAACCCCCGCAAAAAATATGCGGTGAGATCCACAGTGCCCCCAATTACCAATGGTTCTTGATTGTGATGTATGATTTATACTCGAAATGGCTTGAACTTTCTTGAGGATCTCTTCTCACGTTGGGGTCACAGACCATTACCACAGACAATGGCCCACAGCTCGTGTCTACAGCCCTGTACTACCCCCAGGCCAACAGCAGGGTAGAACGTTTCCATCAATCTCTAAAAAAGGCATCAGGGCAAACCAGACACAGGGGTATTATTTATAACAAGCCACACGGCTGATCCTGCTGCACTTACTGCTGCTCATACACAGAATGTTCAGCATGAGTGTCACGTCGCTGCTCTTACACAGAATGTTCAGCATGAGTGTCACGTCGCTGCTCTTACACAGAATGTTCTGTATGAGTGTCACATCGCTGCTCTTACACAGAATGTTCAACATGAGTGCACCATTGCTTTGACTTTTGGCTCAGCTCTCTCATCACCTTGACAGATCAGTACAACGATTGTATAACTGCTGACATTGCATCAATCTGCCTGTCAGTCTCTACATTCTATTCTACCAGTACTTGTGAACAAGACCCCAAGATATTTAAATTCCTCCCAACTCATCCACTCTTTTCAGGTTGAGATACAAGACCTCAGACTTGGAGGTTCTGATCCTCCTCCCAGTCATTTGTCACTCAGCTGTCCCATAAATGTTATGAAAAGAATAGGTGACAGCCAAGAATGGCAGCACTGGTTTTACTGGGAACTAAGGACCACAGCAACAGGCCCAGTACCCCATAATCCCAAAGCACCCCTCACAGGACCCAATAAACAGAGTTGGAAAGTTCAGGTTCATAAAGTCCAAAACAAAACTTTATTTTGACCGACCATTTGAGTATAAAGTGTTATATTTGAGCCCTCTTGATATTCCAGACTCAGTGGTTTTGATTATATCTCCAGTTATCTACAGCAGTCCATCCCAGCTCTGTTGGCTACTTTAGCCTTCACCCTGACCACCTGGCGTTCACCGACAAGCTGCCCACCCCAAGCCTGGGATCAGGGCAGGGCCCCAGTACCCCTGTTCCGGGTGAGTTTTCTGGTTTGCTGTTTTTGTTCTTCATGAAAGTTGTTTGACCCATCCTTAGTTTCTCTCCGTACCTAAAACCAAGACTACCGTGAGCATAGCTCCTAGGGGCACTATGACACAGAAACCCCCTAGTACCTGTTCTTTAATTATCTCTGAAATCAGAAAACTTTCAAAACCTCTTGTGATAATAAACAGACAGGTACTATTAAATCTTTATTTTCATTCATTATTTTTTTTTAGTAAACTTAAGAAAAACAGCGTGGATTCCATTGTTAAAAAAATACTATAAAATTAGAATAACAATGTGTATCAAAATATATTACACAGGAAAGTCTTACATGTAGCCTGTGTTTTCAGGGTGTGAATTAACCTTTTTGTTCTCAAACATTAAAGTGTTTTGTGTCTAAAAAGTCATCCAGTATTGTCTTTTTAGAATTACATTTGCCAGTGTAATTCACATTGTTTTTCTCAAAGCTTGTGGCATGACCTTTTTCTTCACAAAGAGTCTTTGTAAGAACTTATCACTGAAGAACGTGGGGAGGTACGTGTGGATGAAGTACATGAGCGGCACTCCTGGCCCGGCGTAGTAGCGCGCTTTGGGCTGCGGCGATGTCAGCGCGTCAGTGATGGTGCTGATCACAGGACTCAGGTCTTCACTGGCTTTCCTGGCATGGAGCTGGAAAAGCTCCTTGGTCTCCAGCAAATACTCCTCCCCATATTCCTCCAGCAGTGCTGGTGTTAGACTCTCTATTAAGTGCTTGTGCTGCTGTTCCCAGTACCCAGAATTACTGCATTGGCCTAAAAAAACATCCAAGATCAATTGTGCTATTAAGAAAAGAAAATGTTAATAACTGACTTAACTGACAGCACTTTGTAAGTTAAGGAAAGCTTATAAGCACTGAAGATAACTAACCAGACAGGCCATCATCTCGCCAACATATTATATTTCAGGTTATGTGCAGATATGTCCAGCGGTTCATGTTCAGCTTATATTGGCTGCGTGTGTATAAGCACATTAAGCTCCTTTGATACGCACATAATTACTTATATTAATTATTGATATAAATGCTGTGAAATATCAATCATGTTTAAAATACATCTGGAACACATAGATACATCACATGTTGAAGATGTACTATACATCATCTTATGACCAAAATAAGTTTATATGAAGTTGTACAACGGACTGGCTACGTGGTCCGGCGATGGGGCACAGCAGGTGATGCGGAGCTCCCTCACCCGTCCTGAAGGCTGAGGGGAGGATGAGAGATACTTTGACTCCCCACGGCTGCAGTTCCTGCCGCAGGGTGTTGATGACGAGGTTGAGGGCTGCTTTTGAGGCGCCATAAGCCGCCAGGGAAGGAAAAGGCTGCTCTCCTGAAGAACATGGGATAGCATGATGGGAGAACCATGAATAATTACCATCCTGACAATGGATTTCTTACCTGGGCCCCTTAAACATATAACATTACAGTAAAATCCCATTATAGTGAACTCTATAACGGACGAGGTCTGCTGTTCCTGGCCGTGTAGCTTTACGAACATGCAGAAAAAGCATCGGATATAGCGAACTGGCATATAATGGAATTTCACTTAAACGGACAGATGATTTGGTCCCCAGGGCCGCTTTTAGCTGTAGTTTTGTTCGCTATAATGGACATACAGGCTCCACTTGGCGCGTGGCGTGCTGGTGATATTCAGCGAAGATACATAGTCGGGATTATTAATAGTCACGCATCTGGTCAGATAAAGTTGGATTACTACATGTATCATATAATAATCTATACCACAAGTGTGTCTGCTGGGGTGTGGCATGAGTCAATGGTGTCCTGTAGTTGTGTTCTGGGCAAACAGCAACTCCGGATATAACAGACTGTTTTGCCAGGTCCCTTGAAGTCCATATAACAGGATTTTACTATAATGTGAGGAAATTGTACTAAAGATAAGATGTTTGAGCATGAATAATGATGATTCTGTAACACTTTACTGGAGTGGTCACAAATAACCTAGTGACTTAATTACTTCAAGTACAAATTGTGAACAATATAGTTATTGCATGAAATACAAGAACCGTTATGACTGATTAATGGTGAGCAAACATGGGACCAGTATGGAAGTAACACTTAGTTTCTGGTTAATTAATACAGTAAGAATATACTGCTACATTATTTGTGCCCCCAACAAAAAATGTTACCAATGATTCATTGATGATCAATAATTCATACTTTAACAGAGCTGTATCTAAAAGAGGGGTATTCACAATGATTGTATTTACAGAGGTACTGGAAATCTGCCCTTGCATAATAAAAGCAGCCTCTGCTACTATCATGCTCACACATTATACCCCACTGCTTTTCTGTGGCTTCAAAGACAAAAATAGCAAAAAAGTCAATGCTGAGCACCAACATTCTATTTTAATGAAGCATGGATGGTCAGACACCAGCTACTCTTATTCCATGTGCTGCCTTTGTGGCTTCAGTACCTGATGGACTGGAAATTGTGACAATCCTACCCCTGGCTCTTCTTAAAAGTGGGAGAAATGTTTTGGTGACGTTCAGTGTTCCAAAGAAGTTCACCTCCATGCAGCCTCTGTAGGTGGTCATTAGCGAGAGCTCTGCGTCACCGAAGCTCACACAGACACCGGCGTTGTTCACAAGGCCCCACAAACCTGAAAGGGTAAATTGTTTTGGTTGCGATTTGGATGTTAATTTTCCAAGGTTATGAATGCATAAAACAACAATAACTACACTAAACATCCTTTCTGATTTTATGGTACTTAATTCTTGTATTTTTTATTCATTCATTTTCCAACCTGCTTTATCCTATTGGGTCACAGCGGATCCGGAGCCTATCCCGGAAGTAATGGGCAAAAGGCAGGGAACAACCCTGGACAGGGGGCCAGCCCATCGCAGGGCACACACACACACTGTTACCATTCACTCACACATGCACACCTACAGGCAATTTATTAACGCCAATTAGCCTCAGCATGTCTTTGGACTGTGGGGGGAAACCGGAGTACCCGGAGGAAACCCCACAACGACACAGGGAGAACATGCAAACTCCACACACATGTAACCCAGGCGGAGACTCGAACCCGGGTCCAAAAACTGTAAGGCCACAGCGCTAACCACTGCACCACCATGTTGACGTTGTATTTTTCAAATTTGGAAAATATTTTAAATGTCTTTCTTTACAGAAGTTAGGAAAATTGTGTGACTGAGGCTAATGCAATATTTCTTTGCTGAAACAGATTTTTGATGGAAAATCTCTGAAGAGACAAATGCCAGAGAAGTAGGATAAACAGAGAAAGTAAAAGTTGTGAATGACGGTTTCATGACATTCCCATGGCTGCAAATGAGCCAAGTAAAGGAAAAAGGGGGAGGAAAAAAAAAAAACACAAAACACTGCTAAGCCGAGAATAGACCACAATTAAACACCCGATAGCTCATAGAGTTCTTCTTCTTCATCAGTCTAATTACAGTTCACAAAAAATAAAAAAAATAAAAATAAATCACTGAAGAGAAATTGCTAATTGCAATTTCCTAGAAACCAGCACATAAAAACAAAGATGTTGTTGTTGTGGCAGCCAAATGTTTTTTTTTTTAATAAACCACTTTAAGCAAAATGTTCCGGAATAACCGCACACTCTCATAGATTGCTAATGATGGATCTAATATATCAGATAAACACAAGGAAAGGAAGGAGTAAACAAAAAACAAACCATTCAGTAAATTTATTGAGCTGTAAGCACACACACACGCACACAGTCATACCGCGGCTCACAAACTTAATTCATTCGAGCACTCAGTTCGTGACCAAAAAGTTTGACCTGAATTAATTTTTCCCATTTCAAATTATGTAAGTTCAAATAATTCGTTAAAACCTCAGAAATACTGATTTTTTTCAGTTTGTTTTTATGTTTTTCTGTGACAAAGAATATAGACTTAAATTAGAATGACCTTAAAGAGCAAAAAAGAGAAAGAGAGAACGGAACGCGGACCTGAATGACGTACGCGATGAGCGAGTAAGCAAGCCGCAGCAAAGGAGGAGGCTGGCAGGCAGCGTGACGGGTTTATTGTCGTGAGACGGGACAAACAGCAACGTAAAGAACAACAATGACCAACAATAGTCTACGGAGGACACAGACTAATATACATGACAGAAGCAGAATTAAGTGGGAACAGCTGGGCACAATCGGGGAAGCACACGTGGATGATGAGGGGGCATGGTACACACGAGGACTGGAGGCGCAGGTCATGACAGATACACAGCAGAGCATACGATTGTTGGCGAGCTGGTCGCTTGAAAGACTCCAAAACACGGAAAAGAACCACAAAACATCCCACAAAAAAACGAAGAAATTAACATTAAAAGACTGAGTAACAGTCAAAACAATACAGTAATTTTGAAAATGTGATTTTTCTTTTATTATACTGTACATTATTTTCATTTGTCTAAAATTTTTCTGTTCATTTCGTTATGCCACTCGCTGTATGGCGATGAACTTGTTTGTTTGTACTGTGAACAAACAATATGCAGTTGCCACTATGTGTGAGAGGAGAATATGACAACAGGGGCTGACCCTGACAGAGAAAGTCAATAGGATTATGGACATTTCTGGAGTTGTTAGGTTCTTGGTTTTCCCACTCTAGCAGTATGGTTGATCTTAACCCTAACCGTACCACATATTCTCACAGTGTGATTAACCCTAATCCTACAACCCACTCCAGCAGTGTGACTAATCCTAACTCCCTAACCCTAACCCTACTGTACAACCCACTCAACCCACTGCCTCCCTGAGCCCGACTAGCCACTCTCACAGAAGCAGTGGAATCATTATAAGTTGTGGTGGTAGCTCATGTTATACTGTGACTTATTACCTCTGAGCCCCAGTTTGTCTTTAGTCCTGCTGAAGGCTTTCTGGACATCTCTAGGAAGGGTTATGTCCATCTGGAGCAGAGTGAGGTTGGAGGAGCAGCAGCGCCGGAGCTCCACAGCTCCTGGGCCATCCAAGTGCAGCACGCTGGCGATGATCTCAAAGCCTAGCGAGTCCAGGTGCCGGGCAGCTGCATTTCCAAACCCAGAATCACATCCTATGGAGACAGAAATTCAGGGAGCCTTATGTCTCACATTCATCATATGCCTGGAATAGAGAATTGTAGGAATATTCACTAAACACCAGGCATTCTTGATTTTAAATGCCACCACAGTTCAGGACAGTTTGTATGGGACATAAAAGTATCTTAATAAATCCATTGTATCATCCATCCATCCATCCATTTTCTGTCATTCATCTGGGGACTGGTCATAGGTGCAGCAGTCTAAGCAGGGGTGTCCAGACCTCCCTCTCGCCAGCCACCTCTTCCAGCTCCTATAGGAGAGTACTAGGGGCAGCATGTGGCTCAGTGGGCTAAGCCTGTGTACCTGTAATCACAAGGCCACAGGTTCAAATCCAGCCTCACTCTGTCTGCGGATACTTGAGCAAGGCTCTTAACCCCCAGGCTGCCCCAACAGGTGGCTTCACAAACAGCTTGCTCTGCAAAGAGCATGTTGAAGGAGGCGTAAAAAGAATTTCCCCATGGGGACAATAAAGGGTTCAATTAAATTAAGGCATTCCTGGTCAGCTGAGTGATTTAACATCATATAATGTCTCTGGTCTGCCCCAGAGTCTCCACCCTGTTGGACGTGGCCAGAACACCTCCCCAAAGATAGATGCCCAAACCACCTCCTTTCAATGGGGGAGGTACTTTGAGCTCCTTCTCAATGTCCAAGCTGCTCCTTATCTGTCAGGCTGAGCCCATACAGACCATATCTGTAAAGGGTAGCATTTCTACTGCTTGTGTCCACAATCTCATTCTTTCTGTTACCAAAGCTTGTGACTATAAGTGAGGATAGGAACGTAGATTCACTGTGCTCTGCCTTCTGACTCTGTTTTCCACAACAAAATGGTACAGCATCCACATAATTGCTGATGCTGTAGTGATCTCCTGCCCCCATCTCACCTCACTTAGGAACAAGACCCCGAGATACTTAAATTCCTCTACTTGAGGCAGTAACTGATCCCTAACTGGTTTGGGGCAACGCATCTTTTTTCCAGTCGAGAACCACGAGCTCAGACTTGAGATTCAATTCGTCTCAGCTCGATGAAGCCAACATGACCACATCATCTGCACAACCTGAGGTCACCAAACTATGCCCGCGCTGCCCTTTGGCTATGCCTAGCGATTCTGTCCATAATGGTTTTGAACAGAATCGTAAAAAGGGGCAGAGACTAACACACACTGGGAATAAGTCTGATTGTACAATGGCAATGGAAATCTTCTTTCTCCGGGTTTACAATGACCTAATGGCCCATAACAATGGACTCCATACTCCTGAAGCACCCCCTACAGGACCCCCCAAGGTATGTGATCATATGCCTTTTCCAAGTCCGCAAAACACACTTGGGCTGTGTCCGAAATCGCGCACTTGCGCACTTTTAGTGCGCGATTTTAGGGCGTAGTGCGTTCACACTGGTAACTAA
>JAODKE010000020.1:7636483-7652214 GCA_026779605.1 Mormyrus hasselquistii
ATGGGACCGCGGAGACACACACTCACACTGATAACAGGGTATGAAGACATGGGACCGCGGAGACACACACTCACATTGATAACAGGGTGAGGAATCACAATCCCTGGCCAGGGCATTGGGGAAAGCAAGCACACAACAACACGCCGTCGTTGCCAAGGTAATACCTTGAATGTCCACATATATTATATGTGGACATACGAGGTATTACCTTGCCAACGACGACATGTAGGAAACACAGGCAAACAAGAGAGAATGGAGAGAGACACTCTGCGAAACCCTCAGAAAACACACACGTGGGGACAGTTCCTTGCACGGAGAAAAATAGTCAGACTGGTTATATTATATTCAGTAGGTTCGGTACTGACAGGATTGAAGAGCAGCAGTAAGTACTCAGGGGAGATCAGCGACTGCTAAAACAGCAACAGAATATTTTTGGGGCAGTGACACAATCTGTTAATATCATTGGGTTTAGAATACATTGAAACATCTTTTTCTGAATTAACTTTAAACTCAACAGAGCAGCGACAGTTTGAATCCCTGGCTCGTGGCTCTAGTAGATTACGACCCTCACAAAACCATCCCATGCATCTGCTGTAGCAGAACAGCATGGCTGTTCCTGGAAGTCTGATTACGTGCTGTAAGATGCCATGCTGGGACGGTGTGTAATTTGGATATTTATTTAAGAACGTCCTTTGGTCATTATTTATTGTACCCTCTGAACTCTGTTCTTTGTGTGCCGTACTCTAATTTCCTTTCTGATCTTTTGGAGCGTAAAGCAATTAAGATGTGCTTCTGTCATGCTGTCACAAAGAGGTCAAAGTGGGCCTTTTTTGCAGTATTAGGAACAATGTCATTCTGCTAGTGAAATCAACAACAGACAGTATAACATGATTTCCAAAAGTGGTCATTAGTTTATTGTGCTAATTTACAGTACTGTAGATGTTTAATGATTCTATAAGAATACATGTTTAAAAATCAGTTATTTTAGTAATGTATTCTTTTGTCAGCTATGTGAATATTTTTCAGATGTAATTGGGAAATGTTTAAAATTGGTTTCAATATAAAATTCTAATAGTTAGCATTGCTAAATGCTGCTGTTTGGGTGTTTATGCATGTCTGTCATTTTCCTTTTTCTGTTCCGTTCCAGTTCCTCACATGTCCAGCCGCTATGACCTGCCTTCATTCAAAACTCACCAGCATGTGCAAAGAACCGAGGGACCCGTGTCACAAAACATATTTACCAATTCAGGGACAGAATCATTCATTATATTTACTCTTTTAAAATACACCTAAAAAGAAAAGTACTTGACACACCACAGGATTCTGGGTAAAATAAGAAGCGCAGTTTTTCTCGCAGCAGCTGGAGGTGAGAACTAGCTATCAGCTGTCTCATCAAATAATAGATTAATCAAGTGAGTTTTATGCCTTGACCTGAACATCACGCGTGAGTGTGAATATTACACTTTTACTGGTCGACTATTCCACAACTCCGGAGCCCTGTAACATAATGCCCCGCGACCAAATGAAGATCGGTCCACTCTAAGCACTAAGCACTGCCCGTTGACAGCGAAGCAAACGAGGGGGGTTATATAGAATCAGATAGCTGCTGATTTACTCGGTTGCTAGGCCACTCAGTGCCTTGTAGACAAGCGATAGTACCTGGCAGTCAAAGCCTGTGGAGTGAGGCCAATACAAGACTGATATGCTCATGCTTCCTAGTTCATTTTTGAACCCTTGCCGCAGCATTCGGCACCAATTGGAGTTTATTTAATGATGCCGAGGCGCAGCCAACCAATAGAGCATTGCAGTCGTCCAGAATAGAGGCTATGAAGGCGTGGACTAACTATTCTGCATCCTGAAGTGAAAGAGTTGTTTTAAGTTTCGCAATATTTCTCAGAAGGAAGAAAAGCTGTTTTAACCACATGATTTATGTGAGCATCCAGAAACACGAGTCAATAGTGACATCAAGGCGTTTAACCACTGTGCTTACATTGACTTGGCAAGCAGTCAAGCTTTATGCTTGACAGCCTGGGCTGTCCTCAGGCCCAGCAGTGACAGCTCTGTTTGGTCAGGATTTAACAGAAGGAAGTTACTGGCCATCTAGCTCCTAACTTCAGTAGGCAGTCCTCAGTCTATGACTGCTGAAGCAGTTCATCTGTTTTAACATATATGTATAACTGTCATTTGCATAATAATGACAACTCACACTGTGTTCCTTAATAATATCACTATGGGGTAGTAGGTATAGGGTGAGCAGTAGTGGACCCAGGACAGAACCTTGCAGGACAACATACCTCAGTCCAGTGGAATCAGAGGATTCATTCCTCACATGAACAAACTGTGAACGATCATGTCATTCATGATTTGGCCTAAATACAGTGGCTGTGAAAGTGAAGAGCACACCAACATTAACACAATGCAAAAACAGTAAGACAACAGGAAACATTAAGAAGATGCAATGACAAAAAGATGACACAAAAATATCAAACTGAGCAATTTTAACTATCATATGTGTTGTGTTCTCGTAAAGTGTTGTGGTTTTCAAACTGGAAGTCCTCCGTGCCACAGGGGGCAATATTTCACCCGCTAATCAAGGTTTGCAGCGCTCAGTTAGTGATACAGTATCATGCCTTATATATTACTTTCTGCATCAAAGTAGAGTATTTATTTGGATAAATAGACAGGAGTGTAGCCTCGATTTGCACCTCATGGATGATATGGCTTTTTAGTTAGATTTTTTTTTTGTTGTTTGCAAAACTCATGTTGCTGTACTGCATACTTTTTAAATGCTAAAGACCATGCAATGATCATCTGAATGAAATACGCTTTTATAGTAACGTGTGGTCATGATCAGTGAGCAGACAATTTCCTTTCTGTCAAGAGCTGATGTTAACCCAGTATTACAGCGCTACAGTGCAAGAGATCAAAAGCTGAAAGAGAGAGAGTCCTTTTTCCAGTCAAAGTAAAAGCATAAGCCCACTACCCTTATTTAGGTATTACAGAATAACTCACTTTCTGAATGACTGCCTTGTTTGGACTAATCTGTATTCAGATTGTCCAATGACTTCAAAATAATGCATTAGTGCAAAGGTTGCTAAAGACATTCTGTAAGTATTTTTGTTAAAACTGTGCCCTGTTCCATGTGTTGTATGTTCCCCACATGTATTGTCGGGTTCAGTAGTAACTGCTGATGTTAGTGTAGCGTAGTGTTTTCACTGTGTCGTGTTGCAGTGGTAAACACACGGTGGGCTGTGTGTTTAGTAGAAGAGAGAAGGTGGTGGGTTGTTGCGGTCTGACATCCTGTGTGATTCCTTTAAACAACTATCAGTAAAAGAGCCTGTTGTGTGAAGATGTTGCCTCGCTTCTTGCCTGCCTCGCCAGAGCCTGGGTTCACTGAACGTCACATTATATATTTCATATATATATATATCACATACATTTATCACTAACCAGGGTCTGAAGCCTGGCAGAGGAAGAACCTTGCACCTTAATATTAGCCCTGTACCCTGAGTCGATGCTGTGCTGCAATTAGCACACAAAAAATGCAGGCCCTTCTTTTCAAGATCCAGCTGATGGAGCTCCTGTGCTTCTGAAGGATCTGATGGGTCTGAGGTGATAAATGTGTGAAGGACCAACATACCCTCTACCTTCCAGAAATGTGAAGAAGCTTGGAAAAGCAAACCATCCAAGCACTCATGAGTAATTATCATTTAAAGAATTTGTCATATTAAACTTTGCTATATTTTGGGTCATTTCAGTGGATGGTTGTGATGATACAGGGAGCAGTGATGGTGAAGTTCTTGTCAATCAGAAATTCTATGTTGCGGACGGTGCTCTAGCTGATATGTTGGCATGTACATCATGGTCTAATTTATGAACACCTTGTAAAATCTAAATATCTTATCTTGCTCATAAATTAAATGTTATATTTTAGAAGTCAGTTGAAACAACACTGCCACCTACTGGTAATTGAGTAATTCAAGTGGAAATGCATCACTGCTGTGGGCAAAATTATTTATTCAAGTCGTGCAATATTGTATAGAACATTTGAATGTGTGACTTTTTATGATGCTGTTTAGCATGTAATTTGAACACAGTTTCTAGTCTTGTGCATTTTTTGTGCAAATCACACTAGTGACATTGTGGTGAAAAAAATAAAGGATGAAGTGTGAGTTCCTTTGCATATTGAAATGTTTGGTGAAAAAATGGACAGTGGAAACAGCTAAGCAAAATTTGTAAACACCAGTGAAAACAAAAAAGTGAGTACACAAAAATCACAGCTATGAATTTTAAGGCGCATGGGAATAGAGAACCAAAAGCATAACAATGACAGAAGACAAATACTGGACTGGAGGGGAAGCAGGTAAGCAAATGGGCCAAACTGTGTTCAGCAGCGCTAGTGGGCACTGTAAGTACACAGTCCCCCCCCCTTTGGGTTACATGGGGCTCCAACCACCTTCCGGGTCCTAAGGACCCCCCAGCTGAAGATGACGTAGTGGTGTGATCAGAGAGGAAGCTGGGGAGAGGCATCAGGAGGTCGCAGAGGCTGCTAAATGAGCTTCCTTCTGGCCCAGGAGACTGACGGTGAGGAACATCCTGTCTCGTATCTCAGTCACAAACTGACACCAGCGAAAACAAGGTATGCTTTATTGACAAAACCCACATCAATGAACACCTGAGCATACATGCTCCAGATACAAAGAGCTCCAGCTCTTCAGCCTGTCACTGTTTTGTTCTTCAGTAGACTTGTTTCTGAGTTCTCTGCAAAAGAAATCTCATTGCATCAAAGCGAATACTGCAAACAGGCAATATCCAAATCAAAGACTTAAAATATGCTTATCTGATACCCTAGAACTCAAACCATCAGCATGTTTTGGTAGCTGATCATCAGTGCCACTATTAAACGCACACAACGTATGATAAAGGCTATTTCTAAGGTCATAAATCAAGACATATCCATTGCAACCGGTATACACACACATCTAGAAAATTCTATTTCCATACAAGTAAAAAGCTTAATTTCTCCCACTACCAAGACTGAAGTAACTATTTGCTTTCTGGTTTTAATGTAGAATAATGTAGCTGTAAATTCAAATTAAATAAGGCGGCTGGACTGCAAATGACTGTTATATATCAGCCCACAACTCATCTATGCAATGGTGCTGTGGTATCTTGCAACACTTTTTCCTAGTTCTCCAGAAAGACTCGAGGCCTTTTCCTTGCACATGCTGTGTGTTTTGGTGGATCATCAATGGCGAGCTTCTATCAGTGCCACCTTCTTCATCAGATCAAGGGCTTTAGCGACATCCGAGGATCTCCGTACTGAAAAACAGCATAGATTTTTATTTGGTTATATATTGTTGATATCCAAATATTTGTGATATAACTGAAATTCATATACAGTGGTTAATTTTTTTATGTATTAATGGTATTAATTAACTCATTAAATTTGGAATTCAGCTGGAAGAAATATCAGTAGCAGAAGAATTGACACACATCAACTACAACAGCTTTTTCTCGCAAGGGCCCATTTACCACAGTTCAAGATTCGCTCATTTATGTAACGCCTTTATCCACTGCTGTTTACAGGGAAGGGTTATGGTTTGTGTGGAATTTGAAGCCAAGCACAATACTGTACTTGTTGAGCTACAGGAGCTGTTTTTTGGTTGTTGAGTTCACAATTTTTCAGCCAACATACACAGAGGTGTCATGCTATTATACTGACACGGTCAATCAAAAAGGGATAATGTTAAATTAGTACATAATTGCTGGATGTTGAAAGTATATCTGTATATACTTACAAGACTTCCTCTGGTCCTTGGACCGTTGTCGTGGTCTTGTGCTGGATGGCCTGTCTGTTGGGTTTTGAGTGACAGATTTCACCAAGCAGTCCATGATTACATCCGTGGCATCGTCCTGGGAACCAGTGCTGTCCTCTCTGGCTTGTGACAATTCGCATGGACTAACCCTTCTTAAGTCTGACAGCAAACAGAAGGAAACTTGTTTTCATCTTGATTCAAAAGCCACAACAATTTTTACATTGAAAGCTACCTTTGTAATATCAATATATATATATATAGAATATGCTTAAGAAAAGCAAGGCAGAATAGTGTTGGGTTTAGGCCATACACATCCATGGCAATCATACATGAGCCAAAATAGCTTAGCTTTGCAGGAGGACGTCTTATTGCTATCAGTGCCAGTGTAACCACCGTAGAGCTCAGTGTTGGTGTTGTATATCGGTTATTTTGTGTTCAGGATATTAGATTGAATAGGGTAAATGTATGCGATTGGTGAATGTTTGGTTGTGTTATCTGGTTACACTAGATGAATGTAAAGGCAAAAGCAGGTTCTGTTGTTAATAATATTAAAGGTTATTTTAAATCAATGAGCTTTAGCTGCCTGGGGGTTTCTTACTCCCACGTGAGCGACGGGTGATGTGAGGCTCTCCGTTGGTAATCAAAACATTTTTCATGCTTTCATGTTTTTCCTGAGCGACTTCAGGTTCTGGAGTGGTGGAGACAGAAACAGGGCTTTCTTGGGTCTCAGAAGGCACAGCACTGGAGAACTTCTCAGTCTGGAAGAAAACAAGTGGACGATATGCTCGCAGCTGTCTTCCAACCAATACTGGTCACATCTCAAATCATAAAGGCAACATCAAGAATTTATGCTGTCAAACTGAGTATAAATGAAAAATGGTTACACATGTGGGGGTGGCATGGTGGTGCAGTGGTTAGCACTGTTGCCTCACACCTCTGGGGCCCGGATTTGAGTCTCCGCCTGGGTTATATGTGTGTGGAGTTTGCATGTTCTTCCCGTGTTGTCGTGGGGTTTCCTCCGGGTACTCCGGTTTCCCCCCATGGTCCAAAGACACGCTGAGGCTAATTGGAGTTGATAAATTGCCTGTAGGAGTGCATGTGTGCGTGAATGGTGTGTGTGAGTGTGCCCTGTGATGGGCTGGCCCCCTGGCCAGGGTTGTTTCCTGCCTTGTGCCCGTTGCTTCCGGGATAGGCTCCGGACCCCCCATGACCCAATTGGATTAAGCAGGTTGGAAAATGGATGGATGGGTTACACATGTGTCAACCCCTATTTTCTGTGTATGATATCACCTCTCACCTCTGTGATCAGCTTCCCTCGAGTCTTGGTCCTTAGCCGCAAGGCATTCCGTTTTTGCTTCTGAGTCAGAACCCTTTCTCTGGTTGTACGATACTCCAGAGAAAAGCCACTAATGGTCTTAAAGAACTGGGTTACCTTTGCATCTCGGACAGAGTAGGAGGGATGACCCAGGTACAGCAGAAAAGAGTGAAATCTGAAGGGAAAATTCTTACTTTACAAACTCAATAAAAAAATTTATCAAACTAAGCCATACATTAGAAGCAATGATTTGTTTAAAACGTTCACCTGATGACCTGGTGAGCCCCCTATCCCCCCTCCCCGGCTCCTACACCCCTGGGCATGTGGTTCCATTACCTGTTTATCAGCCGCCTGTGCACCACTTTGAGGACAATAATCCTGTCTGTGCAGTTCGTTAGGAATTTTGTCATCCTGTCCTTAAGCAGCGGTTTGCTCTCATACTTGGAAATCTCTTTCAGATTGTGCCATGATGCTTTACACTTCTTCTCCAGTTGGACAAGGTTGTCTGAAAGCTGGTCAAAGTCAACCTGAATCATGGGAAATTGTACAAGATCAATAACTTAGATATTAGCCAACTCGGATGAAGAATAGCATGTCCAGTGGCGACTGTGTTTAGGCTTGATTGTTGGACTTACTTTAGCAATGTTTGTGACTGCAGGGATCTCAGAGTACAAATCTGATGTCTCTGGATAGTTCTCTGTGATGAAGTTGCAGACGTGGTGCAGGAGAGACTGTTTACGCATCGTGTCCTTCACCTCTGCTACCTTCTCCAAGTAGCTCAGATCAAAGCCTTTGGCCTGCAGCACAACCACAGATCCATGCAGCAGATTATGCTGACATCTCTTATTACAACAATCTCCGAGTCAGCTGACATAGGTGACTGACAAAATTTCGACTAAAACATGCCAACATACTAAAATGAAAAAATACATTGATTACCAAGAATAAGCAGAAAATAAATCTATGTTGGGGATATCTACACCAACACTTGCTGAACAACTGTTCGTAGACTTAATACTTCAGTTATTAATGAAATAACTATGTAAAAATTGTAATGTACTCACGCTGGAACTGTTGAGAAAGTTTCCAAATGCCAAAAAGGTTGCAAGAATGCACTTTAGTGTTTCATTTTTGGAAAGCTGTTCCATTCCCAATTTGAGGTCAAACAAGGGTTCAGCGATTTCCTGCAGAACAACGTACATGGGGGTAGAACCTGCATGGCTTAACTGATTTAGACAGCTTGACTGACCCTTGCATAATTATTCATTCACATGGCATTCTTTTACACTGCTTCATCTTTTCAAATAAAAATAGGAATGGCAATAATCAAACTGACAAAGAAAAATGTCAGAATGAGCAGATGCCAACAACCAACATTCACCTAATTTCACAGGAAACAAGTGACTTAATAATCTGACGAAGGTGACCTGGACCTGGAGGGTGTTTTTTTTTTTTTGAAGTTCTGGGCTGGATTCTGGAGTCCAGCGTGGACTGGTTGGAGACAGTCCCTCACCAGTGATTTCAATATTTACCCATTTTTTATAACTTAGTTCCAGTGTAGCAATGTTATTCTGTTAAGCTAATTTAGTCATAATTGTGTTTTAATAACTTAAACGAGATGAAAATAATAATAAATTCATTTGTACCATTCAAGCCACTCTGCAGTAATGAGTTACCCTAGGAGGACACTGACCTTCTCAAGTGTCTCATAGTTGAGCTTGAAAGCCCAGAGGTGCAGCCGGGCTGCCAGGGCACTGATGGAGGACAGGCTGAGGAGGAACTGCTCTGCTGTCCCCAGCGCTACATCTGGGTTGGCTAGTTGTGCCTCCTGGATCCTCTGCTTTTCCTCATCAGTTGGCATCATGGTCAGAATTTTCTGACACAGAAAGGGGACACCACATTAAACTAAATCAGTCTGAAGGCTCTGTTTTGACAATCTAACGCAAAGCATAAAGTGTAAGGTGCAAGTAACATTTATGGGTGCGTCCAAATTCCTTTTGCTATTTTGACAATAGAAAAAACAGACTTTGCACCAACACAAGGCGCAAAAAGTAACCAAGTAGCTCTCTTAATTAGTCAGAGATATGTTTTGGGCGTGACATGCAATAAGCCAATCAGAATGGCACATCACTTACCTTTAAAAGGCAGGGGTGCATGAGCTACAGCGGATTGCTATTATAATGGTTTACTTGGAAAGCCAGATCGATTTTCAGTCAAGCACATGGACCTGGTCGTGCATTACGGGAGCACCAGTAATCCACCTTAAAGTCCCCCAATTTTTGCTAAATGTTCTAACTGAACACTAACAACCTAGTGTGTTTAAATACCCATGTTTGTCGATTGGTCAAATAGCTTATCAACAATACACAATTACTTAAATGATTTTTTAATGATTTTAATTCTTTACTTAATATATATAAGTTGTACTCAGTTGTACTCTGTAACAAAACATATATAAATGATATACGATAAATGAATTAAAAACCATTAGTGCACTATAGCGCGTATCCGTGTCAGAATCGAGCATTGTGTATACGCGCTTGTTTCAAAACATGCTGCTTAAATATCGTTTGATAATATGCCACTTACTTTAGATATGGTTTTTGTTGGTCAAAAGCGCAATGTCATTTTGTTGCCTTGAAATAGCGACACGCCAACAATGCGCCCATCCACACCTCGTTTAATAAACACCAAAATCATTTGTTATTTTGAAAACGTGCACACTTGGTGTGGAAATGAGGAATGCACTAGTATGCAACTAGTAAAAGCACTTTGTGTCACACTTTCCATTGGTGCAAAATAGGGCCCTATGTGTGTGTGATAACTATCTAATATACAGAATGAAACTGAAATGCTAATTTTGCCTGATAGTTCCATGAGTAATGTATGTATTTTAAATGTTTTTTGCATTCCTTCCCAAAATGTTGGACAGCATTCCATGGACAAGAATGTTAACCATTTTTTAGCAAACAATACTTTATCCTCCATGATCCAATAAAAAGTCACAGTAGCTTTTACAGGGAGAGCAACTCCAGGATTCCTACCTCAATACCGTCTTTGCTGATTGCAAATTCGTCAAAATTAAGTATGGCACTCTTAATGACATGGATGGCAGGTAAGACAGTCATTCCGATGTTGATTGCATTACTCCTCTTGGCATCCAGGATGAGTATCTCAGATTTTTTCCCTTCAGCTGCCTTCTGTAGCAACAAAGCAGGAAAATATCACAGTGGGGAAAAAGCATGGCAGGGAAATAACACAACAGGTTAATAACACAACAAGGAAATTAGCACTGCTGGAAAATAACATGGCAGTGAAATAAGACAACAGAGAAATAACATGGCAGTGAAATAAGACAACAGGGAAATAACATGGCAGTGAAATAAGACAACAGTGAAATAAGACAACAGGGAAATAACATGGCAGTGAAATAAGACAACAGGGAAATAAGACAACAGGGAAATAACATGGCAGTGAAATAAGACAACAGGGAAATAAGACAACAGGGAAATAACATGGCAGTGAAATAAGACAACAGGGAAATAAGACAACAGGGAAATAAGACAACAGGGAAATAACATGGCAGTGAAATACGACAACAGGGAAATAACATGGCAGTGAAATACGACAACAGGGAAATAAGACAACAGGGAAATAACATGGCAGTGAAATAAGACAACAGGGAAATAACATGGCAGTGAAATAAGACAACAGGGAAATAACATGGCAGTGAAATAAGACAACAGGGAAGTAACATGGCAGTGAAATAAGACAACAGGGAAATAAGACACATGTACTGTCTGCCCAATTTTTGTACTGTATGAACATAATATGCAGAAGGATGAACAATGGATAACTATTGAAATAGTATGTGACATCAACTGAGGAGACATACTTACCCGGGGGGCAGGAAGCTCTTTGGCCTTTGACTCAAACAAGTTCTCCAGCTTAGCTGTGTCCACAGATATTTTTTGTAAGTTAACCCAAAGTGAACCATCTCCAAATCTGGATTTTCTGGGACTGTCTATTTGCTTTAGCTCCTTCCAGAACAATCTGATTGTTTTCCTCTTCTTGGTAAAACCAGGTTCCAGATTTTGTGTAGGGGGAGCCGGGGGCATGCCTGGTGGTGGTGGAGGGGGTGGAGGTCCTGTGTTAGCACCACCTACATGGAATGGGAGTGGAGGAGGAGATCCCATGTCCACACTGCCAAAAGGAAGGGGAGGTGGGGGTGGGGGGGGAGGTGGCATTCCAAAACCAGGTGGGGGGGGAGGTGAGACGGGGGCCAGACACCCTGGGGACATGCCAAGGTCAAAAGAGTCTACATCCAGGACATCAATGTCTTCCTCCTCTAAGAGATCAGAGAAATCCAGTTCTTTGACTCTAAGTATAGAAGTTGGATGTCCCGCATCAAAGGAGTCCTGGCTCTCCCTGGTCATTGGTGTCATCAGGGTGTTCTCCAGATCCCTGTAGAGTGTCTCCACATCGATGCTGTGCTGTGAACGCAAACGCCTGAACTTCTCTCGTGCCAGCTTTGCATGTTCTGCACACACTGACTGCTCCTCTGCCGGCTGCACATGGGGCTGTGAGTTAATGCTATCCGGACCTAAACCCACGTCCTTTGAGTCTCTCATTAATGTGTCACCAGCCTTTAGCCCACTCTTATCCTGACTCTTCTCTTCTGCCTCATTCAAAATCTTTAGCCTTTTCTCACTGAAGGCTGTACGCTTCTCTTCTGCACTCTCGTGATGCTGAACTGCTTCACCTGTAATGAAGAATTTGGAATCATTACATATTTTCATACATGTATTTCACAAGGCTTTCACAAGTAGGTTTTCAGACACGCGCTGTTACATTCTCTTTCCATGTTATAAAAGAAACTTGTTTTATTTGATTTATATTTTCATCTATAATTGTTCACTCAACCTTCAAATGCTTAAAAGAAGAAAAATCTACAGTTTATGAAACAAATGGAAAGTTGTAAAAACTTGATTGGTAGTGTACCCGAGTGTCCACATCATTGAGTACAATTCCGGGGGCAGGGAGATAAAGACTAGGCCTGCTCAATTATGGCAAAAATCATAATCACGATTATTGAAGTATCATGCATTTGTTGAACTTTTTTTTAAAAAAAAAAAAAAAACTTTTCTTTTTAACAATGGATTTCCTTTCTAAATGTAACTCAACTGAGAAACAAAAAATTAGGGCCAAGAGGGTGAGTGCTGGATTTATAACAGAAGACAAAACGGGAGCATCACTGCAAAATGAAATGTGGCACAATAATCATTTTATCTCGATTATTTTGTTATGATAATTTTTGGAAGCCAAAATCGGAACTGAGATTAAAATTAGTTGCCCAGCCCTATTGGACAGTCACAGGCCAAAAAGCGGCATTACCTTCTGCTTTGGTGCTGACACTAGAATCTGTGGGTAAGCAGGATGCATCTGTGTCAGGAAGGATGCTGTCCTCCTTGGCTGCAGATTCCTTGAGCAGATCACTTTCCATGTCCTGCCTTTTCCTGTTCTGTGATTTATTCAGGCTCTGCAGGAATACATCTCTGCAAGGTACAACAGGGTGCAAATAGCTATTAGACCCTGATACGTTACTTTTTATTATGTAATAAAAATTTCAAAATAATAGTGGAATTTGACTATACATCACTTTTAACTGAGTTACTTTTCACAAGGCAACAATACATAATAAAATATTTCAGGTCTAAGATCTCGGTCTAAACATCCAAGCCCAGAGCCTGTAATGCAATCTCTGTTGCAGCACATTACTGTATGGTAGTCATACTTCACGAGCCTAATCCAAACCTTAATCTTAACCCAGGCTGGATTGGTCATCTGCCATACCAGGAATTTTACCAGTAGGGTATTAGGCATGTGGGTCAGCAAAATGTATTTTGTGTGACTCCCCAATAAGAAAAATGTATTACTCTACAAAATTTACCATGGGGCACCAAGTCCAAACTTAACCCTAGTCAAAACTGCCAGGATCTGTCCCTGCCATGTCCCCATTTGGTCAGCAGATGTCACTGGCTATTCAGTTTTTTTCCCATGGTACTTCAGTGTTTAGATACTGAATTGTTCACACCTGTCTCTCATCTGGTGTTTACCTGCATATATGTACCTACTCTTGCCTTGTTTCTCTGCTGGCCATATTGTATTTGCTGTGCATTTGTACCTGCTTATGCTTTACAGATGTTTACTATGTTTTTGGCCCCAGTTAGTATTCTCTATTATTGTCTTTATTATCCTTTTGTTTTTGGTGTAGTGTATGTTTAGTTTGGAAATTAAGTCCCCTTAAGTCCTGGTGTCTGAACGATGCCTTAAGGATCGTCACTCCTTTCCTGTGCCCAATCGAGACAAAGTTTAACAGATAAATTACGCAAAGTAAGATATTACCAACATTAAATGCACTAATAAAGTACATTGCACATTATTATACACTACTGTACACTCTCTCGAAAGAAAGGGATTCAAACATTTAGCGTAATTCTTAAGAAACAACAGGGCAATGACAAAGAATTGAGTACCAAGGAATATTGGAGCATTGAAAATCGTGCTTTTTATAGCAAGCAGTGAGTGTGATCAGCGAGAATGATGGAGGCGGAGTTCTGCGGGGAAGCCTGGGTGTGGGGAAAAAGGCAGATCTACTGGGCCTGACTGGGCTGGCAGAGTCCATCATGTTAAAGCCTGTTCTCACTTGGCGTGCAGTTTGAAACCCAAAATGTTTATTTCTAAAACTTTCCATTTTTTTTCAGACCGTCATAAACTACAGATAACAAACTGCAGATACGTAAGTCCCACTGAAATACGAAATGTACTTTTCAGTAAACCACATTTTGCTGTTTGAAATTATATGATTTTCAAAGTATCTTTGTTTTAAGAGGAACATTTTTAATAATTTAGAATCTGAATTTAACAATGCATTGCAGTTGCATATTACAACCTGAAGCTGACAATGGAGAATGTTGGAAAACGCAACGCAGAGCTTAATTTGGCAATATGTGAGACATCAGTTTTCTTTAGGCATCAGGGTTCTTCCAGACCACATGCATCACAGCAAACGGGACGTACTGTCTTTTCCATTCATGCAGGATTTATGCACACAGCATGCATGGCCACTTTCACAGCTTCATACTTACGTATATTTCTTCAGAACCAGCTTGTTCGTAGTTACATTACACACCTCTGGGCTGGAGAAGGGTATACATGAGGAGAAACCCAGCAGTCAGTACAAATTAACACTCATTTCCTCTTCAGAGAAACACTTGAGGTGCACAGGCAATAGAGCCAAGATAGAGCATGAGAAGTATTTAAACCATGAAGCCACTGTGATTTGCATCAAGGACCAATGGAGGAGAAATCCATCATAAGCCAACATCTCAAGGCAGTAAATGGAGAGTTAAACCACTTCAGAACACATTTTTATAAAGGGATTCTTTACAGTGAGAGACCATTTAATGAGCTTTAGCTAAGTAGCCTGGCCAAGCAATCACATTCAAAATCATTAAATATGAAATATGGCTGGGCTATAGAAACAACATATTGACTTATACAAAATGTTAACGATAATAACATTAGAAACTACAATAAACTGGCAATAAGGAACAATCCTTAACCTTAATAGCACAAATCAGCCTATCACATCACAGAAACAAACACAATTCCAACCAATCATATGGTAGTCTTTTAAATGGACAAATTAGACCCAACAAACACACAGGTAACAACTCTACCACCAATGTCAAAACCAATGTTCGCACCAATTGAGACGGCCATAGAAAAAGCATAGCATCAGATCGTACTGTCGGCATTTTCTACTGTTATGTCATATGGTAAAAAAAAAACAGTATGTGTCTGTATGGTTTATTTTTCTGCTGGGAAAGATTATGCGTTAATACAAACCGTTAATTTTAAAATCATAATGCTTTACTGTGTCTTTAATTGCATTAATGCATGCAGCATTTTGATACCTAAATGGGAGAATAGTGTGAGCAAAGATTTTTAATAGAGACATAATATTTCTTGGTTGTGATGTCACATAGAATCCCAGAGTTCACAGCTAAAATCAAAGCATTCAGCAACTCATGGGAAAGGTGATAGAGAGTGACTGTCCGTGACTTACAATGTCTGCAACGTGCAAGGATTTGTACCTACACCAAAGTTTTTTATGTTAAAAAAAATGTGAATAATGTCTGTGGACATTTCATGATGCTAACAAATTAAAACAATTAAAATGCATAAAATAGACAGGCTATCAAGTCCATTTGCAAGGACCGGTAATGGGTGCTGTGCAGGAAGTCGTGCACACACAAAAGAGGAATGTGAGAGTTAAACAGCAACAGGAGAAGCCAAAAGACAGATATTCTGTAGGAATTGAAACTAAATGCGGCTAGACATGAAAAATCCCAGCACAAGAATAATAAACATTGTCGTGCAAAGTAGACTAGGTGCAACAAATTCCAGAAAATGAGTCACTGGACTAGAGCATGTCACAATGACAGAGGCAGAACCGTGAATGAGGTGAAGGAACAGCAAGAGCAACAGGCTCCAGTGAATGAGGTGAAGGAACAGCAAGAGCAACAGGCTCC
>JAODKE010000020.1:7691260-7701585 GCA_026779605.1 Mormyrus hasselquistii
GTCAGCCGTGATTGTTCATGACCAACCCTTGAATAACCAATGTCAAATTTGCGAATCTTGAAAAAATTAAATATATGGTCGGACCTCGGCCCAGTAGTTAAATGACAGGGTGTCACTGTCTCATTATCCTGTGACACAGAATGCAGGCCTGTGACACAGATTGCGGGCCTGTGACACAGATTGCGGGCCTGTGAGCCGTGAGCCTTAGAGGCTGTGCCGCATCTGAGCTCCTCTGTCTTTCATCTCGCAGCATGTGCGGTTAATGCCAATTACAGCACTGTATACCAGAGTCCAGTCTTCTCGTTTGCATGGGACGGTCGTGGCACTGAAGGCCTGCTGCGGCCTCCCTTTCAGCTCACATGCGTAGTATAGGGCCTGGCCTCTTTCCTGCAGTTAGAACATTTGGCTGTAAAGTTTTGAGTATTGCACTGTCGCTGGAGTAATGTGTGATTATAATGCACCGTCTGCCTTGCTTGTACTTTTCTTTTGACAAAAGTCTCTTCTAAATGAATGTAAATGTAAATGAGTAGTATTGTCTTTGAGCTGGTAGCATATGATGTACTACAGCTAATTGTTCATGCGTGGGTTGTTTTTAATCTTTTGTTGTTTATTCTGCCTCCATTTTATCCCGGGTGTTTGGTTTATTGGTATGTTGTTAACTTGTGCTCAGCAAAGCCGGACTCTAATTTTTGGTTTTATGAACCATCTCAGATCTGCAACAATCAATCAGTCAGTCAGTATTATTTTGTATAGCGCATTTTCAGAACATTACATTTTCTCAAAATGCTTTACATACAGTACAGCTAGGTTCTTGCATGGTTAAGGTGGTCTTTAGGTGGGCGTGGATGGATGCTGCTCACACTAATCTTCATCATCTTCTCTGTTGCAGCTTACGGGCTACAATGAAAAGCCAGTCAACCTGCAAATGTTCATCGGCACTGCTGACGACCGCTGCCTTCGACCACATGCCTTCTATCAGATGCACAGAATCACCGGGAAGACAGTCGCCACTGCAAGCCAGGAGATCATCATCTCCAGCACTAAAGTTCTTGAAATCCCTCTGCTTCCAGAAAATAATATGTCAGCCAGGTATTTGCCAGAATGTCAATGCACATGGTGATGGTATAAAACAGCATTGCTACTCAAACCATTAATTCTAAATATATGTATAAATTAGGCGTGTAACGTACACAAAAATTGCGGTTCAGTACGTACCTCGGTTTTCGGTGCAGGGGGGTAAAACAAACATAAATTGCTTGGTTTACTGAACAAAGTATGACTGTCTTAAACAAAAGTATCTGTCAATACTGCTGCAACCAGCTAATAAAAAACTAAAATGTGCTTAAGTAAAATGATTGTTCAAGTAAATAAGTAAAATAAATATGCATTAAGGGCACATTTAGAAAATGAACTGTACCTGGTCTGTACTGTGTTCACATTGGCAGCTGTCAGCTTCATATTTGAACTGTACAACACAAATATTGTCTCAAAAAATACAGAGCATAAAATAAATATTATGGTGCAGCATTTAAGAAAAATGCCTGCGCTGTACTTGTATTCACATTAACAGGTTCCAGCTTTGAAGTAGGATGTACCTGCGCATGCGTCATGGTGTGGCTTCACCTGCCCGAGAAACACAAACAAACAAACAAACAAACAAACAAACAAACAAACAAACAAACAAACACACACACAGGTTCCGCATTTGCTGCATTTATTCAGTAAATCTAAATTTTCAGTACACATACGCGTTTCGTTACGTCCTAGTATAAATGTATCTTCCATCGTTAATTGAATACTTATTTTCACTGTTGGGTCACCTGAGTCCAAAGCATAATTTCCCTTCATTTTATTTTACATCGATTTCAGTTTGATATTCTCATGACCTGTGCAGTGTTGAATGTGTTTTCCTTAGTGTTGATTTCTGTGTCCTGTGTGCTCTTCCTACCACAGCATTGACTGTGCTGGGATTTTAAAGCTACGCAATTCGGACATCGAGCTGAGGAAGGGGGAGACAGACATCGGGCGTAAGAACACGCGAGTGCGGGTGGTGTTCCGGGTTCATATCCCGCAGCCGGCAGGGAAAGTGCTGTCTCTGCAGGCAGCCTCTATCCCCATCGAGTGCTGTGAGTGTCCTGGAGCCGTCGCTAGACCGAACACGCACACACCAGTATGTCAGGCGCCCTGTGTCACGCTCTGGGTTATGAAAGTCACTGTTTCAAATCCTGTGCTCAACAGAGTAGTGACATTAGGGTCTGACCAATAGAATCTCTCTCATCTGTGTGTGACACATGCTGTTAAAACAACAGAACTGCAGAAGCAGCGCGTACGATTGCAGACGTCCAGGTGCACCATTCATCCGCTGATACACCAGATAAATCCAGATTAAAGTGGGACTGTGTCAATTGATGCCTCCATTCTTATATCTCCAAAGTGCAGGTGCTCCATTGAATTAAACTGCAGATATGTTTGTTATGCACAAAAATGGGTCGCTGGTGTCCTTGGTTGTGTTAACAAATTCATGTTTTTTGGTTGCCTGGATACTTGTGTTCATGCAGTGAAAAGTGTGGCAATGGTAAATGGTTCTAATCTGCTTTTACTGATTTGTTGATAAATGCTCCTGTATAGAGCTGCCCAAATTTTATGTAATGAATTGAGATTTCAGTCTGAAAATGCCAGGCACATGAAATAATCACTTATCTCTAGTTTTATTTTTTTTGCATGCAATACAGCATACACGGTTTTCCTGAAAATGTAAAATTCTGGTTTAAATCCCTCATCTCTCTGTCTGGTGTCCCATGTAACTGGCTTGTGCTGTAGCCCAGCGCTCTGCGCAGGAACTGCCCCATGTGGAGAAGAGCAGCCCGAACAGCTGCTCTGTAGACGGAGGGGAGGAGGTGATCATCAGCGGCTCCAACTTCTTCCCAGAGACCAAAGTCGTCTTCCTGGAGAAGGGGCCAGGTGATATTTCTCTATCCTGATCTTTAGCTCTCCCTCTCAATTTTTTTTTCTCAGGAAATGTTGCCGTTTGACAGTTGTGCTGGTTCTCTTAAAGTGTTTAATGGTCCGTAGTCATGCATCCATCTGTAACAGCAAGCTGCAGATTGACAAACACAAATAGTTGCTCACCCAGGGAATGTGGCTTGGATTGGATTGGATTGGACTGGATTAAATTTAATTAGATTCAATTTGATTATATAAAATTACATTGATCTCAAGGGAAATTGTTACTCTTGGTCCTCTGCCTTTACATCTGAGTTTATTTGACTAGTCCCAAGTGGGCCACTTGAGATATTTTTTGGAGCCAAAAGAGAAGTGAGAACATAGGGCCTCTGTTTTGCAGGCTGAGACCGGAGACAAAAATAGAAAATGGAGATTGCTCACCTTGGGTAACGCAGCCATTGTATCTGCAGGCTATCCCGACATTTTCAGGGTCTAACATACCTTAAAACACAATCACTGTCGCTGCCTCACTCTCTCTCTCATTGACATTTTTACAGCTGTTTTATATACTAGAGGAACCAAATTTAGATATAATGTAATGAGTCCAAGATTGCAAGAATTTGAACATATCTCTTGCTGGATTATCTGTTACCATTGTGAAGAGTGCAAGAGAATTTGTGTTAAAGGAGTATTTTAACAATTTTAATTTGAAATTTTATTTTAATAAAGGAATATTTTAGATTCAGTCAGAACAACTCCTCCCACACCCCCCAAGCTGTACAATCTCTGCACTTAAAGCCAGTTAACTTTAAAACTGTTTGTAAAAGTTTACCTTTTTCACTACACTGCTTGTATTACATCATTTCAATACATCTGCCCTCTGCTGGTTTGGTGGAATATCACTATGCATGTACCGACTGCAACCATCCGCATCTGCAACCAAATGTAATATGAACATAAACTGCTGTGTGTAAGACCCAGAAGCGCATGTGGAAAATTTAAGTATGAATTGGCTTTTAGGCAGTATGCAATTTATATACCGCTATTTTGTCTTAAAATGTAATCTTGTATAGCTTATGATTCATATAATGTTTTTATAAAGTGGTAATACAATCCGTCAGAGATCAAAGAGAGTAATTAGAGTAATAAGATCATTTAGAGTTATCTCGTTCACAAGCTTGTTTTCTGCAAGCACTCTTCCATTTGCTGCCACTTTGCAGCGTTGCTTCAGTTTTGATGTGATTTGTCTGAATTTGATCATATTTCAGATCTTCCACCATAAAATTTGTCTATAAAGTTTGAAAAGGATCCATCAAACACTTTTCAAGTTATTGTGTTTACAAGACCATGTGTCTCGTACAGCCACCCTTTCCTCCTTTGTCGCCACCTTGCACTGCTTCTTTTATCCTGGGGCAGTTTGTCCCTAAATGAAACAGTATGAATGTTCATACACAGTGTTTTCCAATGTAGCAATGAGATCTATCAAATACCTTTTTAAGTGGAGTTGCTTCAATTTTGGAGCAGTTTGTCTCAAAATTTAATCAGTTACAGATCTTCACCCGTTGTGTCTGCAAGGTCTGGCAAATTCTTTTTGAGTTATTGTGCTATCAGCAGCAGCAGACCAGTCCCAAAATTATTTATATTCCTCTTAAGGGGAATACAATAATGCAGCATTTAAGTCCAGTTTCCACAGTTAGTCTTGTATAGGTTGTTCATGAATAAACAGACTCACTCTGTGAAATGGTACAGTAGTGATGCTCAAACTTTGAGTTATTAAAGATTCCTGTGTCAGATCTAATATTATTTATAATGTATTTGTAATAATTCACATGTCATGTGTTTCATTGGTCCACTCTGCTTTGCTGGGCATTAAGCATATCGCTCCTTTCTCCTCACTTCCAGATGGGCGTGCTCAGTGGGAAGTTGAAGCAAGAGTGATACGAGAGAAAAGTCAAGGGGTGAGGAAAAAAATACTCACAAGCGTATGTAATGCATTAACAAATGTCATGTAACATCAGACAAAGGAATACGTTATCTGGCACAAAAAAATCGTAGATGTAAAATCCTTTCTGCTTAAATAACCAGCTTTAATGCGTTGGAATAGACTGAATTCTCGCTTTGTTTGTAGTGTAACATTGTGGTAGAAGTACCCCCATACCACAGCAAGGCTGCGACCTCCGTCATTCAGGTGCAATTCTACGCGTGCAATGGGAAGAGGAAGCGCAGCCAGGCTCAGCGCTTCACCTATCTGCCAGGTACTGCCCACCCCAGCGGCGCCTTCGGTTTGCCCACGCGTCCTCCTGCCTCCTGACTCCTTCTGCAGCATGTTCCCTTCAGCTCTGCGGCCATCCGAAGGGCTTCTGGAGAGATCATGGCACCTTTCAGCCAATGAGGCTTAATGTTAAAATTAAGAGCTCGTAAACTTCTACTATGCAGTAATTTGGAATAACATGGAATTCATCAGAAATTATTCTACGATAAGCTCAATGCATTCTGTAATAACCATTTATATGAGGAAGAAAAAAACATTCGTGCCCTGCTATGGGATATTCCCTGTGTTGCGTCCGTATCTTCTGGGACCTCTGCAGTTCGGAATAGGACAAGCAGATGCAGGAAATGGATAGATGAATATAAGAAATTCATCCATTTTCTAACAGCTTGTTCAGTACCATACCATCCAGTATTATAGGGTACAGGGCAGAGGAACAGCCTGAACAGGGACCATAGACTATGGGCAATTTAAAGATGCCAGTTTACAATACAAAACCCCTGACTGTAGAAAGCGGCTAGACCCCTGAAGGCAGGAACCTGAACGCAGCTGAGCCTGCAGAAGGAATCTGTCGCTGTGGGATTCCTGTCTGACGATTTTGCAGTGATAACTTACTGCTGCCGATCTCCAAAAAGGTGTTAATCATTGTTATCATTGTCTCCGTCTCTGCGTGGGCGTTCTCAGCGTACCTTAAGTTTATTTCCGGAATATGTTTCTTCAGCAAATGCGGAATGATGGTGACAGAATGATGACCTCACCCTGTCTCTCTTGTTCAGTGTCGGTGAAACAGGAACATAAAGATGAAGCGGACTTGCCATCTACCTCCTTGCCCCTGGCCCAGCCCACCAGCGTTCCCGGGCTCCACCCGGCCAGGACTCTTCTGCTGCCACCCGAGCCGGTGCCCCAGCAAGGCGGCCTGCACCAGCAAGGCGGCCTGCACCAGCAAGGCGGCCTGCACCAGCACGGTGGCCTGCCCCGGGGCCTGCTGCCTGGCAAGCCATCCCTCCAGGCTCTGTACTCTCAGATGAGCTCTTGCTCATTCCAGCTCCTGGCTCAGTCGCCGCGCCGTGGGCTTCCCCCGGGCCCCGACTGTCCACTGATCAGGCCGCCCCTGACGTTCCCAGCCCCCCCAGGGCCACAGCAGAGGCCCCCATACCAGGCCCTCCCACACAGCCTGATGAATAGCTGCCAGCCCAGTGTTCCCCTGAACACAGCCCCCGCCCCACCCCCTGCCCCCGCCTTCCAGCAGCACTCCTTACAAACTGGCTCTTCGGCCTCTCAGCCCCTGGCACTTGGTGCAGGCTTCTCCTCCTCAGTCACCATTTCCGGCTCCCCTTCCCATTCAGTCCCCGGCCCGCCCCAGATCCCTGCTTCCCCACAGTTTCATTCTCTGGGCTTTCCCTGCCCCACCCCAGCACCGGTGTCATCCCCTCCACTCCCTGTTGAGCCACCTACGTTGCAGCTGCAGCACCCCCTGGGCTACCCCCCTCCCAGCCAGGGCTCTGCTTCGTTCCCCTCTTCCAACACGGCCCCCCTATCCGCGGGGCCCTCACCTCACTCGGGGCCATCTTCACCCCCGCCCCAGTCGCTCCCATACCAGTCCCCCACCTCCGCCTCAGCCTCCTCCCCTTCGCCTACCTCCGGCAGCCCCCTGATGCACTTTCGGCACTCAGGCCAACCCCCGGCTCAAGCAGCTAGTCCCATTGTAGGAAGCCAGGTGTGCCCCCTGGCCGCCCAGGGGGAGAGGATGAACATCAAACAGGAGCCCGAGGACAAGGAACTCGCCTTCAATGCTATTGGCTTGCAGGACATTACGCTGGATGACGGTGAGGGTATCCCCTGAGAAAGTCCTTTAAAATGTCATTTTACCTTTTAAAAATTAGTTTAAATAGCAGATTTGTTTTTTGCAGCGTCCACGTCTGGCAGGTGATACGGCCAGCAAACAGTTTATCTATGCACTAGGGCTGGGCGACGTGCAACGTTAATATCGACATTGCATGTTATGCGCATTCAATTGTCACGTCACAAAGATTGCGATAATCAGCTGGGTTTAGATTAGGCTTGGGGGGTATGTAATTTTTCATTCCATTAGGACATACCGTGGTATACTGTATTTTCAGAAGTGACATTATTTTGCAATACAGTTCCGGTATTTTTAGATCTTGCCATTAACATTCATTGAGTGAGGTTGGTGGAATTCCACAGTAAGATCCACCTAATAGATCATCGATATGTTTTGCTAAAACATTTGTATTCTGACTTTCCTAGCCAATCATAGTAGTTTTTTCCCTTACTATCAGACTCACTCATAGACTGTGTGATTTTTTTTGTTATACAGCTCACAAACACAAGTAAGAAGAAAAATGAATATCTGGCCACCAAAAGACAAAAGACATTAAAAAAAAAATTACATTTCAGTATTTTAAACATTTCTAATATTGTGTAGCCCTAATATCCACTCATGACTGATTTTATCAACCAGCAGAGAGAATGTGTGTAATGTACATTATAAGGACCTGATTGTGGCATGAGTCTACTGGCCCTGGGATTCAAACCAGCAACCTTACGATCACTGACTCAAAGCTCTAACTTGCAGTGATATAGCACCCCGATCTGTTTTGCCTGTATAATTGATAATGTTATAGTTGTTTTGCAGGTATTTGTTTTAATGTTTAGCTTATTTATAAAGCACATTAAGGAACTTGCTTATGTGATTTAGGCCTGGAGAGCTTCTAGCCAACTCGCCCTGGTTGCCATAAAAAGGAGGCTTTTCATGAAATGCGTCTGTAAGCAGAAATGAGCTGGGTTCAGGTGTGAGAGACGTGCAGGGCACTGTCGCCTGCGAGGCTTAGGATCCCTGCGGCGCCACCATGTGGCAGAGGCTGCAGCGTGCTCCTCAGTGCTGCCGCTTCTGGAAGGTGGCATAGCTTTTTGCGAAAGGGAATTTTGGACTTTGGCTTGGATGTAACGTGTGGGATTAAACTCCCCAAAGTGCCGCTGTATAAATAGTAACTGTAACATTCTGGCTCCGTGGGCAGCCTGTCAGGCGTCTCAGCATAAAGAGGTAGATTCGGTTATTTTTAGCAGGTCGGTGATGGCCGCAGGGATGGAAGCCATGATCTGATGCCTCCTAGCGTAGCTACTAGAAATGTTCTGCTGAGTAAAGCGTTGTAAAGGCTTGTTGTAATTACCTGGTGAACTGGTGTATTTCTGTGCCATCAGCATTAAAATACATAGGATCTCTGGTAAGTCTGGCATTAAAATACATAGGATCTCTGGTAAGTCTGGCATTAAAATACATAGGATCTCTGGTAAGTCTGGCCTCTGTTTTGACTCACTTGGGTTATGCCTTTTTTTAACTGCTCTTTCTAGTTAGTATCGCACAAGTTCTGTGGTTTAACTGGAGCTATGATCTTTCCACCCAGAAGTGTTTTGTATGTTATAGTTATGTTATAGTATACTGAAGAAGAAGTGGCAGCAATGCCTTGTGCTGTGATATGAGGTGCAAAGCCATATCGGTGGCCCTCAGGCTTGGTAACGCAGGGTGACATCAGCAGGGTGACGGTGCGTGCTGATCCTGCCTCCCGTGTGCCCGGCTGCTTCTGCACATGGGGAGTCTCTAAATGTCACCAGGGGCCGCAGTCACGCTCTCGCAAGATAATTACACCCGTCGCAGCCGTGAACGATCAGAGGCTTCTCGGATCTTTAATGAATCACCTTGTACAGGACGGTGCATCTGCGCTGTCTGCATATGTCTGCGCAGGCCGCATCCTGCGTGCATCTGCCATATGCCCCTGTTTTGGTTGGTGCTCCAGCCGTGAGTTGCGGCACTGGCCAGGGTTAATAATAGAGCGGGCCTTCTGTGCTCTGTCACTCGCAGGACTCCATGCAAACAGTATGGTCTCCGTGGTGATTAGCTGAGCTGCGCTAGGGGAGGGGCTGTCCCCAGGGGGCGCTCCGCCGCCAACAGCACCAAGGTGGCTCATTTTTACGCCGTATGTCAGAATGAGGCAGCCGCACAGCGTTCATTCTGTCCATTCTGTTCATTCTGTTCTGATCTCATGAATCCTCTCCTGTTCCTGTTTTTTATTCACAATGCAAGAAATTCACATTTAACTTATTTGCTTTGACACCTTTTGTTTTGGGTCATTTGATGTCTCAAATACCGACTTAATACTTACTGATCTTTCACATGAGGCAGCTTTTCCAGTGAGATTACTGACTTAATATTGTTTTTTTGAGCAACAGCTGTGATTAACTCAGCCTCCACATCTTTCCCCAACAAAGTAACAGCAGTATAGAAGCTTCAGGTTTCACCTTATCACCGGCGCTCAGTCCGTCTCATCAAATGTCTTGTACATATCAGGCCTATTGGCCTAATCAGCAACACACAAGCATGATGAGAGACCAGGAATAAACAGGAAGTGAACTACAAGTTAACTCAGCAGTCAGATGTTACTGGCTTAAAGTGACAAAAGTGCTTAATTGCTTTCCATGCCACGTTTTGGGCTTTATATGAATGATTACCACCATTCTGGACAGGGTCAGTGACTCGCTTAATGAAGACGGCAACCCATGAGGGAAATACCACTGAGCTAGAGGGTTCCATGAAAATATGATTTGGTCTTTACAGATGTCCTGTGCCAAGACATGTAGGGATCCCCTTTCAAGAACTGAAATGATCGAAATGATGAGGACCAGTTGTCCGCTAAGCAGGAAATGCAGCGTTTTAAAATGGTACCCTGCTATTGCTAAGTGGCTTTCCAACTTGCTGTAGTAAAACAAAGTCAACTTGGGTGTGATGTCATTCCCAGCTCTGACTTCCGACCTCCAAGCTAAACGGAGTGCAGCCTTAGCCTTTGAATGTTCTTTATAAGCGCGGCATGGCGGCGTGTTGCTGCCGTTTGCAGTGTCTCTCTGTGTCGTCCTGGGGTTTCCTCCAGGTTCTCTGGTTTCCCCTCCACTGTCCAAAAACATTCTGAGGTTAACTGCAGTTGCCAAGTTGCCCGTAGGTGTGTGCATGTGGGTGACTGGCGTGTGGGTGACTGGCGTGTGGGTGACTGGCGTGTGGGTGACTGGCGTGTGGGTGACTGGCGTGTGGGTGACTGGCGTG
>JAODKE010000020.1:7706253-7722496 GCA_026779605.1 Mormyrus hasselquistii
TTTATAGAAGTGGCAACTTAGAGGGAACAGAGTGATTTCTGAATATTTGTGTTCTTACACTACAAATTTTACAGTCAGGATCAGTTGGATTGAGTATTTCTAATGTAGACTTAAAGAACTCTATGTAGAAGAACCTTTGTAGCGTAGTGACAAGGAAGCATATCGATTTGATCTTCGTCTTAATGCATTTTGTACTGCACCACTTGGTAAAATCAACCCAGAAATATAAAGAAAAGTCAGGTGATTGGCACAACCTATAGTGTTTCAAATAAAACACCCACAAACATTTTTTCCACATTTATGTTATACAAGGAGATCCAGAAACAGTAGTGTTCCTTTTTTGCAAGTTTTGCAAGCAGTTGATCACATTTTCAGTTCTACACTATTAGGTAAATACATTTAATGTAACGATTTATTTGCATTATCCAAACTATAAATTATATGTGAGTTTGTGTGTTTTCTCATGACGGACTGGCATCCAGACAGCAGTGAATAGTTGGATGATGGACTAATGAATCCAGGCCTAGAATATGAAGCTGGACTGATGAAAAGGATCTTAAGTGAAATTCCAGAACAAGAAGTAATATACAGAAATTTTCAGTCGTACATAACATTGAAGAAATTGTTCTGTATTAGTTTTTCTACATACTAATTGTTATTTATCTTCAATATTTTCATTGTTACTTGTTTAACTATTCAGTTTGGTACTTTTACTAATACTTTTGTGCAGCTTGGGGAGTACATGTAAGCTAAACACTGACCGAGTGACAGTGTGATTCGAACCCCTTGGAATTATGAGGTGACATTGTGCCGCCCTCAAAGCAAACCAAGCCAAACTAAGGTACCCAGAAAACATAGTCTATTCAAAAAAATCCAAATATGACTAATTAAGAGGCCAGATATGAAAGGGCCTGCGTGGGAAATTTTAGCCAGGGCATCAAGGTACCACCCCTATTCCTTTGAAAGATGCCCAGGGATGTTTTTTGACTTCAGACAGTCAGGACCTCAGTTGGGGTCGGTGCTGACCCCAATACCAGAGCTGTTATAATGTTTATAATTTAATGATTTTTTTTGTTTGTTTAAATAGAGGTTTCTGACAAAGTCAAAAAGCCTTGATGTAGTGCACAAATTTATGTGGTGCTTTTATGCATTTTAAACTTGCAAATGGGTCGGTGTCGACCCTAATTCCATAGGAAGGTTAATACCTCATTCCTTTCTGTCAATCATTTTCCCATTTAGCCAGCAGGTGTCGCCATTTTCCTAGTGTTTACCATGGTTTTGCACTGCTCTTTTCCCAGTGTGTTTCACTACTCCCCGGGCCACTGTGTGGGTGAATGAGCCAAGCGGACAATTCAGAAGTGGGCATCCCTACTGGCGTACTGCAGAGGTCAGCCTCAACATGTAGGACGTGTATTTTGTGACCCTGGTTTGTTAATTACGTATTTCTACATGGATCCTTGCATTTGTACCTTTGTTAGCATCCCTGTTTGTAGCTAATTTGTAATACTTTTCTGCAACCCTTCTTTCTAATCTCTTGTAGTGTTAGAGTATGTAATGATTGTTAGTTATCCTCACCAGTTTCCTGTTACCCCTAGTTCCTAATGTTTGGTTAATTGTTAATGGCCCAATACCTTTTCTTTGTCTAGTCCTCGTTACTTGAGGATATATGTGCCTGCCCTTGGTTTCTCTGCTGATCACTGTGCATTTGTAGGGTCTATTGATGTTGACTGTGTTTGTTGTAGGTGTGTCTTGATTGTGTTTCCTCTGTGTTTCCTTGCATTTAGCCTTTGTTAGTTATTTATACTCAGCTTGCTCATGCTTACAGAGAGCAAGTTGTAGGAGGTATAAAGGGAATTGTCCCATGGAGATGAAGTATCTGTTATTATGACAGAAACAAATTAGTTGCCCCATGGCATTTAAGGTGCTTTTGCCAAGAAATGCAGACCAGGCTAAAAGCAAAATCAGGGGGGCATTTATCACTATACTGTAGACTAAAAGCAAAATCATTACAGCTGTAGGGGTATTTATCACTATACTGTAGATATGTGATCATACTGAGACATGAAAAAAAACGAAATGAAGTTTGAACCAAGCTGTGAATTTTGGTCACCATTATCCCCTAATGATAGAGCTGAATAACACTTTCAACTGCAGACCCATCTCCTCACCATGCAGTGTCAGATGTTCCCTACTGCCATTCACTGGTTCTCCACGTCGCAACCTTACACAGCTTGTAGGGCACAATCACAATTCTCTTTGACTCATTATTTCAGTCTCCCACCTGCAATGAATTATGCACCTTTCCTGTTTATGAGGCATTTTACCTCATCTGTACCACTCTCTTTGTATTCTGTACCTGTATCTTGTGGTATTTAAGTTTGGGGCAGGCTTCTGCTTTTTTGAGGTATCCTTGTAAGGATACTGAATATCACATTTCTCCTGCCAGTGATTAGTACAATTTAAAGGCACCTCAAAAGTCTTAAAACAAAAACAGTACAACCTACACATTTATCGGATTCACCAATAAAGAGCATGAATTTATTATTGTGTTTCTTATTATTATTATTATTATTAACATAGACTGATCGGTAAATTGAGAGCTTTGCCTTCCGGTTCAGTTCACTCTTCACCAAAACCTTTCCAAAAATAAATAATCAATAATCAAAAATAAATTCTATTAAATAAACACTGCAAGCTTTTCACTAGAAATACCCCTGGATTGTTTAAACTGCCTCGATTTAAAAAGTATGCAAACTTCTATTTGTGATGCAAAAAAAATTAGACCACAGAGGGAAAAATATAAATTAGAAAAAATGTACAGAAATCTGTGGGGTGAGCTGGAGAGGCTTGAGCAGAAGAGATGCCCTCGCAATCGGACAGATTTGGGGCAATTTTACAAGGAAGAGTGGGCAAGTAAAGTCAAGATGTGGCAACCTGGTAGACTCCTACCCAAAAAGGCTGAATACAGTAATTAGGTGCTTCAACAAAAGCCTGGCATTTTAACATGGGGGTGCACACTGTCCTTATTCTGCCTGTCTCAAGGCAGAGAACTGATCCCTGTAGCACATCTCCTCCTTCCAGTCTCTGCTTTGCTTGCATGATCGGCTCTGTCCTCATTACTGGTCTACTTGCCTCCACTATCTGACATCCTAGAATCATCACAGCATCATCACTTGCGTTTCCAGCAATGAGACGAGCAGCAACTTGGCGCTAAGCTACATTACTGCTACTACACTTACATTGTTTGAAATTCTTAGAAACAACATACTGTATTTTCTGTGAAATAGAAAACTGAATCATTAACAGACTTCCTTAGGGAAGATCCCACCTTATCCTGTTTATAACTGTTTCATGAGGTTAAAAGCTTTGGACTAAAGCATTGTTTTTATGCTGTCTGCATTTAGACCTATTAAGAAGATCAGCATGAAGCCATATGTTTAGGTTAAATTTGTGGATATATACTGCATGCAGGCAAAGCTCATCTTGAACTGCACTGAACTGCATTCAGTGCCTATTCAGAACCATCATACTGTCATACCCTGCATCCCTTCCCTCGTTCTCTCCATTGTGCAGCTCTAACGAGCCGACATACTCATCACATACAGCCTTGTGTGGATCACCCCAGGTGCCTCTCGTCTGCTCCCTCGTCAATGGTGTATATAGTGGCTCCGTCTTAAGCTCCCCAGTCCAGTCACTGATGTTGCTGCCTGCATGTGCTCCCCAGAGTGCCTGTGGTCTTGGTGTATCCTCCCTACCATGTTTTGATTCCTTTTGTCCTGACTGTATTTGTTTTTTTTTTTTTTTTTTGGATTTCCCCATGCCTGCATCCGCTTCCATCCCAACAAAACCCTGGCAGCTCCCCAGGCCAACAAACACTGGATGCCCCTGCCTTCATTCCTCATCTGATCCCGGAGAACTTCACATTGTTTGATCCCCGCCTGTATTGGAGATGCCTACTGAAGACTAGGGCTCGAGGACTGCGTCACGCCTCAGGATGTTACTCCTACTGTTTTGTCCTCGCAGACCCTGGCAGAGAAGTACTTTGTACTCTGGGGTCTGTACTGGCGGGTGCTGGGCAATCCGGCCATGCAAAGTTGTCCAGAGGTCGGCTTGCTCCTGGCTCGCCTTCGTAAAGAGCTGTTAGCTATAACCCTGACATCCCTATTCCAAGACTTGAAGCCAACAGCGGAGACCCTGAGGAAGGTGCTCTGCTGGAGAAAGAGGGACAGAGTGCCAGGGTTGCCCTCTTCTGATGTCTCTCCTCCCCACCACAGACCCAGGTGAAACAGCCACTGAGCCTAACGATCCCGATCTAAGTGGTTTCCCCCAGCCTGACCCCTGGCTCCGCTGATCAGCACAGCTCCTGGAGGCTGACTCCTTGCCCTTGCCCGTCCGAGAGCCCTAATGAACTCTCCACCTATTTCCTGAAGTCCCCACCATGCCCTACATTTCTCCAGAGCTCTGCCTATCCCCTGAGGTGTCTGAGCTCCACCAGTTCACTGAGGAGTCCCCCCCCCCTCTCCAGAGGTGCATGCTGAGCTCCCCCCTGTCTCCAGGGCTGGCTGCCAATCTGCCTGTTAGCTCACGGAAGCCCTCTGTTAGCTGCAGTCACATAAAGTTGAGACTGAGGACAAGAGTGGAGCTGGCGCCCAGCCTAGGAGACCTCAACTGAGCCTCTCCATTTCCTACAGTTCCCAGCCAATGTCTTGAGGTGCCTAAACTCCACTCATTGGCCCCTGCTGCAGCCCCGAGTCTTTCTAGCAGCAGCCTGCTTAGAAATGGTGAACCCAGAGGATGGCCCTCTGGATGACCAGAAATGGGATACCTCATATCTGAGTGCTGCACTCTGGACACTGGTTCTTATCCCTAACTCAAGCCAGAGAGGGAGATGGCTGCACACCATCTTTGGCTGCCACGCCGGCTCCTCCGGTTCCCGTTCCTTCCTCCATCCTGGTTCTTGCCCTGCAGGTTCCCCTTCACCATCAGGTCCCTTCTTAGCAGTGCCCCTTTGCCCTGTGGTCCTGGCAGCGCCCACCTATTCCTACCCTGTGGCTACCACAGTGTCTCCTGGCCCCAACTCTCGAATCCCATTGATTCGACTTGGCCCTATTTGCATCCCGAGACCGGGGGGGGGCTCGTTTCCCAGGGACAATGTCCTGTTCAGGGGTCCAGCAGAACTGCTAGCTCATTCCCGTCCCCTTACTCTTTGGTTAAGTTTTTGCCCTAAGGTCCTGTCCCACCATTACACTCCCAATGCCCATTCCCATTTTTAGTCCTTGTGTTGGTTCTCTCACCCTGCCCTGCCTCAGTTCCTGCCCCAGTGCCCTATCCCACCATGTCAGTCCCTAGGTCTGTACCCCTGTCAGGTTCTGTGTTCTAATGCTTTGTCTGTCGTTTACCCCGGTGCTGGGTCCCTTCTGCCCCTTAACCTGCTCTGTCCCAGTAGGTCCCCTCTCCGATCTGCCTGACATGCCCACAGTGCATGCGTTGGGGGGTACCGTCACACCCTGCATGCCTTCCCCCTCATTCTCTCCATTGTGTGGTGCTAATGTGGTAACTTGTTTAATCTTGCCTCTCGTTACAGCCCTTGTGTAGATCACCCCAGTTACCTCTTATCCTCTCCCTCATCAGTGGTGTATATAGTGCCTCCCTGTCTTGAGCTCCCTAGTTCAGTCATTGATATGCACCTTTTAAGAAGTGGAAAGGCCTAGCCGAACTGACAATATCAATCATTATCAATAAGCACAGCACAGAAGTAAAGAACGTGGGTTGGACATATCAGATTCAGCACTCTTATAGCTCACAGCCAAGCCAAGTCCTGCGGAATTAACGGGGCTGCATCTAACCGTGATAAGAAATAGAGGCAGTTTAGAGGCAGAGCGCGAAAATTAGCGATACAGTAAAAGCCATGGAAACCCCCTGTGCTGAAATAGACGTGGCTGTGTTGTCTAATCTGGGCACTAATTTATAGGCTTTTACACATTGGGTATAATCCCGTTCCTTAGAATAACACTCATATGTTCCATAACTATCTTCCTTCACGGCAGCGATAAGGTGCAAACAGGTAGACGGATCCTGTTGGCACCGGCTGCTCTGATTGTTGTGCTCCCAGATGTATGTAGCATGATGCGAGTGTATGGGGCAGGAGAGGTAAAAGGGCAAATCCAACTGAACAGAGTAAGTGGCCTGGGGTATATCACACGACGACATCTCTGCTGTGTCACGTTTCCTTCGTGTCTTTGAACCTGGAAAAAAAAGTCATATTACATGGAGCCTGCAAGTACATCTAAACAAGTTACTTCTTGAATTGAAAGCTCTCAGCCAGCTTTACCTTTACTGTGACAAATTTCTGTTATACCATCAGCAACATCCTGAATGCTTCCACTACAAAAAAATATTAAAAGTGAATGGGTCAGGAAATATTCAGTGTAATAGTGCCAATGTGTGTGAGAGACAAAGGGGTTTGAACTGGAATCATTTTGAAATATCCTGCGTTTCAACGTTTTTAGTTAGTAATTTGTAACCTTAAGGGTCCCTGATCCTCATTTTATTACACTTTCTGGCTACAGGTATCGCAGCAGCAGCCTGCTCCTTTGCATGTGCTTCAGGTGCCCCCCGTGCCCCCCCCCTTACCTTTCAGTGTTGCTTACAGGCAGGCACCCAGCGTCAGTCCATGCGCAGTATGGATCCCGAGCCAGAACACAGTCTTCACAAGACTGGTTGTAATTCTGACAACTCTGCAGGTCCACCAGCGCCAGCTCGTCCGGTCTCCCTACCAAGAGTCTCCTCTGGACGACCACAGACATCTCAGTTAGGCTCCAGCACATGCAGACACAATCGGGTTTCACAAACTGCCGATTCTATTTCTGTTAGCCTGAGCTTCCCTAACAGACTCCTGCATTTGGGTCTCCTGTCATCTCTACCCATCCAGTGTGACAGCAAGTAAAACAAAAAAGTAGAACTAACCTTCTTAGAATCAAGTTGCATAGTCTGAATATGTCCCACGTGGTTTGAAAGAATTGTTTCTGAGATTATAAAGGGTTTGGAGTTATGCTCTAAGACTTTGCGAATACTCTTTTCTGCAGGGAAAAGAATGTATCTGTTAGAACATTAGAACATCTGTTAGGGACATGTTTATGACAGAACACTTCTTAAAAAGCCCCTGAAACATTATATTGCTTCTCTTGCATATAAACTAGTTTTTATCGACATACATACTAGCAGGTCCTGGCCTCTGTGAAACCCTATAGCGTATATGCAACTAAAACGTTAATGGATGGACTAACAGACAATCCAATTTACAAGTATTTTAAAACCAGAATATTGCATGTTTGTTTTAATTTTATCTGTATATTCTGGCATGTTTTTATTTTCAAACAGCGGTTTATGGTTTCTTCTAAGATATACTTATTAGAAGCTATGGGTGATGCTAATTATGCATGTTGCATAAACTGCACCCATACCAAGATAAACGCACCTGTTGCAAGGAACAGCACGTTGTACGGTTCACCATTTGCCCCCATGACTCTGTCAACAGCAATCTTTGTATACTTCAGGCTGCTGATGTAAAAGGGCCTCTGTCTGTTGATTGGCTGGATCCAGTCATTCATCTCCACGTGGTCTTTAATGACACTGAGGGTTTCCCCTGGAAGTTTCCTGCTGTCTGTCACACACTGGCAGTAAGGTTTGAAGATACAAAACATTACTGTTACTGGTTTGCCTACAATAATTCTGAAAAAGATCCTGGGTATCAGTAAATAATCTGAACAAAATATGGAACTGATAATCCGAATATAGATTAATGAGTAGATTGTTTAAAGAGCAGTAGTAGTGAAACATTCATATTGCTTTACCATTCCCGGTCTTGGATTTGGAATGTTTTCATGAAAGTCCTTGAAACTGGAATTCTGAAAGACCTCGGCGATGTCAGACAGCGAATATATACAAACAGCAGAGGAGTTCCTACAACGGAGAGATGCACATTGATTAAATGTCTTGTGAATTATTCACTAAATGGCTCTAGCAAGCGGCAAGCTTAAATGCCATCAACATCCTGAAAGACCCACAATGAACATTCAAAACAGATACAGAAAAATCCTGTATTGACTTGCACCAAACTGTTCACTCACCAACTGCTTGTGAAAAGTGCAAAGACCCGCCTGTCCCTCCAATCATCAGCCTCTTGTACAAAAACATCCTGCAGACGGTTGAAGTACAGGGATTCCTCTGGGATCCCACACATGAGCCGGGCCTTGAGGAATGATGTCCATATATTCTGAAAGAACTTCTTTGGCCCACCTTCATCCACCTTTGAGAAAGACCAACAGATATTTAATGCTATGCTTATTTGTCAATAAAAAGATCATCCAGACCTATTGCTGTAATACTCATGAGAGCATCCCGTGCCAGGCAAAGGTCTTCACAGGTAGACCACAAGAAAATTAACAGCCTGGATTCAGTCAAAAATTTCTTTGCCTGGAATGGTTTCAAAGGCCTGTCCCAGGAAGAGTCTTTATTTAACTCAATGAAGCCTAACAAAGAGTGCAAATAAAACAAAAACAGGAAACATACATAATTGTGGGTAATTTTGAAAATCCAAACAGGAATATTACAGTAAGCCAAGATACTGTTTTGTTACTAATTTTATCACTTTAAGTACTAATGAGAATGCCATATACAATCAGTGTAAAACAAACCCATTTTTTATAATACAAGAATAATATAATATAAACGTATTAGTTAATGATTGCCATGTCACTGTAATATTAGTTAGATCAAGTTTGAAACACTAAATATTTATTGGTTGTTGCAGTGAGGCGTTTGGATAAAAGTGTCTTTTATCAGTGGGTGAAACTGTCTTGCACTTTCCATCATCAGAGATCAACATCTGCTGTAGCCCAGAGTTTTATGTGTCTATATAATGTTTTTAGAACAAACAATATGTGGATTGTGGAAATGGCAGCTGATCTTAGGAGGTCAGGGAGGTTACACTACAAAACTGAAGTACACAAAAAGTCTGGAATTTATACTTTGTCTCACCATGATAGACTGGAAATGCAGCGAATCACTCACTTAGTTGGTCGGAAATATACCTTGCACACTTGAGCAATTCTTGAGATCCATGGGTCAGCTTCTGGGTTGCAGTCAGAGTTCTTCTCACGAAAGAAAATGTATATCTTCTCATTTTCTGGGTCATCTGTGCGTTTAATCCAGGCAGCAGATATAAAAGTAGGTTCTAAAATGAAAATGAAATGTAAATACAATACCAGTCAAAAGTCAGGACACACTTACTGAAAATCACCAGTGCATTTCAGGTTATTTAAGTACTGTATGGAGTGCTGGAGCAGATGACCCATAACAAAAACCCCAGAAAGCTGGTTTGGGATAATTTGGGTAAGAGTAACAGCAAGGTAGCCAACTTGCACCCAGACCATGTACCAACTCTGTCAGGACTGTTAGAGAAGCAGGTACTGGTACTGTGTATTTTGAAAAGTTGAAATTAACTCAGTGTTAAGTATGACATCACTTTTCTGAGTGGCATAGTGGTTCAGTGTTTAGCGCTGCAGTCTCACACCTCAATACTTGTGTGAGGCTAATAGTGGAGTTTAGTCCCTGCTGCTGGCTTAGTGCCTGAGTTTACACGCTTGTCCAGTGCAATATGGATGGATGAACCCTTTACTGACTTCACCCCACTTTACTAAGGGTGGACATTGCTTCCTTTGCGAGTTCACCATGCTGTCCATGTATGAAGAATGCAGATGTATTTCAAGGTTCTGTTAACATTTCCTTTACCAAAGGTTAAGTAAAGAAACGAGAAATGAAACAAGCATTAGTCAGGAAATTTGACTTCAGCGGTCATAACAATGTATTCCAGGTTCTGCCATTTTAACAAGTATTACATGTGCTATTAAGTTAAAAGTTTGTAGTACACAAGAACATTTAGCAGCATACACAAAAAATTGCAGAATTCACTCAACAAGTTTCAGTAAAGCACTATTTCATGAGGTCTGAGAAAGGCTGCTTCATTAACAAAGTGTTATTCAATAATAAATTCCGTTAATCATCCATCCATCCATGTTCTGAAATGACTTGTCCTATTCAGTGTTGCAGGGGGTCCAGTTAATAATTCAGTTTCAACAATTTATTCAAATTAGGGCATCAATTACCCAGTTAATTTGAAGACAAAAATAAACAGATTGCTCTGGTAAATACACACTCAGAAACACTATGTACAGATATGTGTATGTATGAGCACTGAAACACACACACACAGACCTGTACTCATATCTTTGTGGGGACTGTCCATTCATTTCTATTAGCAAAACCCTAATTCCAACAATGCCACCCTTAACCCCAACCCAGCCAGAACCTTAATCATAAGTCTGATTATGATTATATAGTTTGATTGCAGTCACAGACTTTTATAAATCAGAATGCCTTTATTGTCATTGTACTTGGTAGTACAGCAAAATTAAGATGCAACTCCATAGTACTGCAAAGCAAAACATAAATAAATGCATACGTCCTTAAAAAGTACACATACAAACACATACTATTAAAATGGCCCAAAGTGCAGACAAAATGCAGGATTAAATGCTAAAATGAAATGCTATTTAGAAAGAGATGTTCTTAAGACTTCATCTGTGTCTGATAAGGTAGGCAACTGGTTATATGGAAAAAAAAATATTTGTGAATCTGCTAGTTCTGGATTTGATGGCACGATGGATACAGTCTTTGTACCAGCAAAGATACCAGCAGCGAAATACTCTCCGTAATGTGAATGCTGAGAAATGTGAAGGGACTTAACTCTCTCCACACTCTGTCCATTAATGATAAGTGGCTGTGGGTTTGTACTGTTTTCTGAAATCTATAATGAGTTTTGTTTTTTGTGGTGTTCAGTATCAAGTTGTTAACTGAACACCACTCAGACATTTTCCGCACCTCCTCCCAGTAGGCGGACTCGTCTTCACCTGAGATAAGTCCAACCACAGTGATGTCACCAGCCAACTTAGTGATGCGGTTACTGGGAAATGCTGGTGAACAGTCATGGCTAAACAGTGAGTAGAGGAGGGGGCTCAGCACATAGCCCTGTGGTGAGCCGGTGCTGAGTACGATGGTGGAGGAGATGTGGGGCCCAGTGTGACAGCCTGGGAGCGATTGGAGAGGAAGTCCATGATCCAGGTGGGGTTGAGTGGAGAGGCCTCGCTCCAATGAGAATGGCTGGTATTACAGTGTTAAAGCGGAGCTGTAATCCACAAATAGCATGCGCACATAGGGCCTCTGTGCTCAAGAGGCTGCATGGCAGTGTGTAATGTGATAATGAGGGCGTCCTCTGTGGATCTGTTCTCCTTCATAGCAAATTGATGGCCGTCAAAAATGTGAGCGAGGCAGTTTTTCATGTGCCTCAAGACCAGTCTCTCGAGGCACTTGGTGACAGGTGATGGGTATGAGGGCAACTGGTCTACAGTCATTTAGACTGTAAATCGATGGCTTTTTGGGGACTGGGATGATGGAAGTGAATTTCCTCTTGGGGGGACCGAAAAAATAGTTAAAGTGCAACTTCCTGGTGGGAATTTCAAGGTTCTCAGCTTTTGTGGATGGTCAAACAAGAGGAGACCTTATCATTGTTAATTCTCTATAAGATAAGGATACTGATGAGAACCTTGACAGTTCCTTTCCTTTATAGGAGGGAGGGGGTGGCCTTCACAGACTAATGCCAAAACTTGAGATAAAAAAACAACACCACTGTTTAGAAGACATATTTTGAAGAACTACTTTTAAATGCTCGATCCACAAAAATGCACGATTTGTCCTGTATTTTTGTACACCTTCCCAATTCATCACATTTGTACATTTTGTTCAGATATAAAAAAATGGAAATGCCTAATTTAGTGTAGAGCTGTGACTGTTGATCTAAAACAATCATTTATTGCATGATGGTATATTATCGTTTATCCTCATATTTGTAAATTAAAATAGATATTGTCCAGCCCCAATGAATAATCAGTTTTATTTTTAGTTGGCTACTATCTAAATGTGGTTACTGGTGGACTTCACTCCACCAGTTTATGAAAGGATAATTGTAATTAAGTGCATATGACGTTAATGGTGTAAGACAGTAAAGAGAGAAAACAGACACAGGAGGAACGGATGGAATGGGAACTTAACTTAGGTTCATGGATTTTGAGAAGAGAAACACAAATGACTGCTATTGAGATGGGAAAAAAATGGCACTGGGGCTACAGATAGTGGAAACAAGAAGAGGATGTGGTCTGAGGCTGAGAGACATAAAAGTCTGTTTTATATTATTGGTATTTAGGCCCAGGTGAATGCACAGACTTTTCTCATACTGTCAACCCTGTTCCAGAGAAATTTTGTGGCACAGCTGTGTTGTAAAACCATGCTGATTCAACTGCTGGTTCAGACTTTCTACTGCCTTACACAGCAGCAGCTTTGAACACATTCAGCAGTTCTTAAATTCTGCTTAGCAATCAGAGAAACAGAGACACTTGCACTCAGTAAAAAATTGATGAAAATGCAGACAAGTTTGCATAATCTCTGAATAACAACCCTGGTTTCAGTAATGAAGTAGAGTATTTTTAAACCGTACAATGTCCCAGACATAACAAGAAATCTCACTGGGAATGGAGGACTTAGGTTTTAACTCACCTAGTACCCATTTGTCATACATCCAGGTATTTTTCCTTTTCCCACGGTTTCTACGGAACTGCAAAAGGCTGCCATCTCTGTACAGAGGTGCTGCAGCATACAGGTCCCCATCTGATAAAGAAAGTTTTGATAGAATGATGTTTCAATTAGCAGAAAAGTAGCACAGTTTTTCTGACAATGATATTGTAAATTGTAGCATTGCATTCTAGTCTTGGGTGACATACCAGCTGCGAGTGTTAGGAAGTTTTGAGACACGAAATATGGTGAAATCCCTATGCCGCTGAAACTCGCAGAAATACCACTAGTTTGATTTTCCGCAGAAGGATACTTAAAAAACCAAACAGAAATGTACATGTTAATAAAGCAGTATATTTGATCAATTATATTGCTGGACACAATAAATTACATTTTGAAAATTTAAAAACACACTTTTACTGTCATGCCCGGCTCGTACGATCCTCCTGTGTGGCACGCCCCTCGTTAACCTCACGTGAAATCCTAATGTTATCAGCTGTTACTTGTTGTTTCATTTAAGTCCTATGCATTTAATTCCATGTCATTGTACAGTATGTATCCCCAGTTCCGTCATTGACGTCGTGTGCCGTGTTTTGTCTGCCCGTTATACCTAATAAACCCCGTGATCCTGAATCTCCATTGCCTGACCCTGATTCCCCACTCCCTGCTGACCGACGCGGGGTGACATTTACAGTACGATATAATTTATCCATTTTATTAATAATTATTATTTTAATAATGTGTTCTTCCAAACATCACTGGCCCAAAGCACTTGCCAAAAAGTCAAACAACAGTGCAACTAACTAAAAAAACAATGTGTTAATAGTTATCCTCTCCATATATGGACAAATGTATCCGCGGTAAAAACCATGTAGCCCAAGTTTATAAATATGATGTCTGTGGTGAAAACTGCATTTTGATTGCATCGTCTGTTAGAATTAGCCATTTGGTGTTTGGTGTTGACCCCTGTTCCTGCCGCAAACTTAATAATTATAAAAATGCAAAAATATAATTCTTCTATGGATGTTTTTCAGCTGCCCACTTTATCATTACCATTATCAAAGTGTGTATTAAGACCCGACACAAGTCTTGATTATTTCAAATAAATGCAAGTAGTAGCCCACACTGAAAAGATCTTTACTAACCAGCTTCCAACACTGAGGTTTGAGTCCATCAGTACCACATACACACAAGCTATCCTCACAATGCTGGAGAACGGTCGTTATGTAGCTGCAAGAATTCTGGAAGAAAGAAATACGTCATCAGCCTTTTTGGAATACAGAGAGAACATAGTCCATTTGGCTGTTTTACTCTTATTTTACTCCTTATCACCAAGCAATACTGCAGGAAAATTTTACCTCATTCCAATTTTGTCTATCCCTGGGGCTAAGTGAAAAGTTCTGTAGAAGTAACATAAACCGGATTAACAAAACAGATCGTTCATGCATCTTTAAAGTATATATAAATATCTTACTGCGCAGGGAGCCCACGCAAGGACATTGTATTTGTCAGCTACTGCGGTTATAGGTTTGTATGTCGATGGAAACAAATGTATAAAGCCCAGGCATCACATCTGTTTCCTCGGTGCTGAGTGATTCTAAATGAGGCTCTAGCAACACAATGGAGTGGATAAAAAAATAACTTCATTTTTAGGTAAACAGGTTCAATACATGCATATTTTCCTGTGGCCTGACAACAAAGAAGAATTTTCATCTGGAAGAACCCACTGTCATCCGTCTTAGAGATTCTAAACCAAAACTAAGAAAAATAATAAATTCTTCATATACCGAATTGTGCAAAAGTCATACGCAGTCAAAGAAAGTGTTTAAGACTATTTATCTTGGCAGTAATTGTATATTTGGTCAGAAAAAAAATATATGAAGATCATAAATATCAGTTTCTGTACTTTGTAATAATTACCTGCATAATGAGCTTCTTCTCTAAGCTTATCCATAAAACCGTGTCCTTTGCTCCAATATATATATCATCAGATCCCTCTTCATGAAATAACACTGTGATGTTTTGTGCTCCATTGTACCGCACTCTGTCAGCACTGTCTGAAGCAATAAAACATTCATAGTTTTTATCACGTCGACAACATGGACTTCTCTACAGCACGGTCACCGAAATAAATACAAAACAAAACAAAAACTTTGTTAAATATTCTTTACTTAAAAATATATTCCCTGTTCAAACTCAAAAACAGCATGTCTTAAATATAATTAACTTAGTTTTGTTTAATACGTAAATGGAGCATATATTTCTAATGAGATCACCCATATAATTCATAAGATTCCTAACCTTGAACATTTCTTGTAGACGGCCATTCATAGATAATTAAGCTAGTTAGAAAAATAATAAAGATAACAGGATTAATTTCTAAAACTAGTGACACATTTCCGATAGCCTTAAACGTCAGATATGTTTATTATTAAATTATACGACATACCTTGATGTAAGGTGAGTCTGGGCTCATAATCCGTGAAAGAAGCACAAAAACGTGAGGTTAAAAAAGAGAGAAAAGTCAATGTGACTTCCTTCATGATATCTACCAATATTTAATATAGTGATACGATTATGTAGTACTGCTTTAGGTACGCAAAACAGACAAGTAAGTGTCGCCGCGACCTGTGAGAAGGAGAGATTGGACAATCAGCCCCACCCACATCCAAACCGGCCTACTACGTCACCCCACGATCGTGCCGGTCATTCCAATTTCCTCATGTCACGCCGATGTTCTCAAGAAGCATTTTACAGCGGTTGATTTACGCAGTTTGTTTTACAGTGATTTTTTTTTCTTTTTAGTAAGTGGAAAGAGTACGCTCTAAAATAAAAAGTACAATATAGTAAATACATAAACCAGTAACAGCTGTTTATTATTAATTACAGTGTTATTACGAATTATGATTTTTTTATAATCGTATAAGGGCACCCTTATATATGCGGTTCGAAATGTCGATATGCGGCGCATGACGGTGCTTCACAACGATCACATGGTGGGCACATTAGGACTGTATTTAAACGTTTTAGGACTGTCTATCGTTGTTTATATCGCCTGTAGGATGTCCAGAATAGTTTTAATTCGATATCAATCTAATGCTTGTCTGTGTTGATTTGGTTAATATGCTGATTGGTGTATTAATATAGCCGGAGACTAATAAAACCCATTCCAATCAAGTATACAGTGCCTTATAAAAGTATTCAGTTATCAGTAAAATGGTGATAACTGAATACTTTTATAAGGCACTGTATACAGTACTTGTGGGAAGGAGGGATTGGGCAGCCATCCACCAATTCACTCACTCACACTAGAGACCTGCTCGGGACGGATTTTTCAGTCCCGCTCCTGCCCGCTCCCGCAAGATTCTGTCCCGCTCCCGCCTGCAAAATCCTGCAAGTAAACATATATAAGTAGTCTTATTTTTACCGCTTCTTCCCGCTACTCTGTTATTTGTTTCACTTGCTTCCCTTTTGAGTTATATATATAGGGGAGACCGGGAATGGTTGTAACACTTTTTGCTTTACCACCTATAACTCACAAAATTTTTGAGCTAGAGTT
>JAODKE010000020.1:7742943-7754786 GCA_026779605.1 Mormyrus hasselquistii
CGCTTTGGCTACGCGATTAAGCTGACGTCGGACTTATTTTAAACTATTAAATCTGGAATGATTGAGGCAAATCGTTACAACCGAATAAAAATTCATTGAAATATTTCTTTGGGGAATACAGTAGACATCGTTATAGCCGAATTTTCGCTATAAAAGAATTGCTATATGCGTGTTTTCTTTAAGGAATTTAACGTTACTGAAGGTCAGGGAATTGGAATCGAAGCGTTACAAGCGTGTTTTTGTTATAAGCCAAATCGTAATAACCGTGCTCGAGTGTATTTGGAATAAGGGTGTGTCTTGAAAATCATGACTGTTCTGACCAAGGATGATAAAACAAACCTATGGCTCAGCTTCAAAATTCAAATTTCTACAAATTAAAGGCCCATACCTAACTCAGTGTTGCCCCACAGCCTCACAACCTCATGCCGTTCCCATGGCAGCGAATTGAAGGCAGCTGTGGCCCCACCCTGTCCCCCGGCTAGAGCCACACATGCCTGCTTCAGCAAAGAGCATCCGGTGCTGCGGATATCTGAGAGGATGAAGCAGCGTAGGATTTGAAATTAAAGTTCTCGTTATAGGATAACCTCCGAATAAACATCACACAAGCAAACACAATACCGTCATAGTATGCCAGGGCATCTTGCACTACCATCTCCGTACAGCTGCCTGGGAGCACGTCGTGAAACTGATTAAGGAGCAGGAGCCTACAAAAAGGACAGACGTTAGGGTGAGGGAAAGAGCTGAAGGAACGAGGTCTCTCAAAATCACAAACCAAGGTGTCTGGTGAGCAGAAAAAAAATCAGGTTCTATTTGTGTGTGTGGTAATGCTTTACATTATCTCCACCTTTGTAATGCATTCATAGAAGACTGAGTGCACCTTTGTAATGCATCTGCCAAACCCAGACTTGTCCATCAGATGCCAGACAGTGACACGTAATTTATCACTCCACAGAACACGCTCCCACTACTCCAGAGTCCAGTGGTGTCACACTTTACACCACACTCTATCCAGCACCTGGCATTGCATTTGGTGACGTGAGGCTTGCGTGCAGCTGCTCGCCCATGAAGATCCAGCATAGTTTTTGTGCTGCGGTAAATGCCTGAGGAAGTCTGACAGTAGGCGGCTTTCACGGACTCTGCACCTCAGCACTCAGCGACCCCGCTGTTACTTTACGTGGTCTGACACTGTGTGGCCGAGTTTCTCTTGTTCCTACACTCTGCCACTTTGCAATAATACCACTTCCTGTAGACTGTGGAACATCTAGCTAGGAAGAAATTTCATGAATTGCCTTATTGCAAAGGTGGCATCCTGCATCCTGCTTGAATTCATTGAGCTCTTCAGAAGAGGCGTGTCCCAGTACTTTTGTCCATATAGTGTATTTCCATTAACAGTAAAACCTTAGACTGTCCCATTCGTTTTCCTGTTTTGTTTGAGAGTGAAGTCATCATTTCTGCTCATTATGTAAGTGACCATGTAGTTTACTTTAAAAAGCTAATCAGGAAATGATGTCACAGTTGCAAGGTTAGCTTTTTTCTAGCCAATCCGTATCAAGGCCAAAACGTTTCTTTACATCCTGCTGCTGCCCTACCTCCAGAGCCTCCGCAGCATGCTGGCAGGGTAGCGGAAGGCTGGGCTCCTGCACTGCGCCAGGCTGCAGGCCACCTCCACATCATGCAGCAGTGCTTCACACTGGCGGTTCCCCAGCTTGATCTGCAATGCAGGAATGCAGGGAGACACAGGGATCTGCCACCAGGCCAAAACCCAAAGGACCACCGCAGTCATCAACAGGGACGACCACAGAAAGATACCGAGCATGTCCAAGCTCACGCACACCTGTGCCTGTGTGGTGTAGGTGCCGTTGTGGAGCTCCAGAAAAAGCTCTCCTGACCAGGTGCAAAGGAGACCGGAGTCTGCCTCAAGCTCACAGAAGAACCTGTCGGGGCCAGACATCTGGACCCTGAAAAAAGCCATAAGAGTCAGCTGGGTGGCCAGGAAATCCTGCAGAAATTACTTTCATCTGCCTGGGTGTACAAACCATATCTTTACAATAAAATTCAGCCTTGCATTTCTGACCATGTTATTATCCTGTTGTCAAGGTACACTGCAGTGGTTCCTCATAGCAAATGCTGTGCTAGATCCTCACTTAGGCAGCCCATCTGTGTCCTGAACTCTCTGAAGTCGATCCAGCATGAGTTGTGTGGGGCCCCCGCCTCCATCGCCAAAGCCAAAGAGCACCGCGCTGTGATTGGCCCTTCCTTTGTCCTTGTTATTCCTCACCGTGTTGAGAAGCTGAAAAGCAATGTTACTGTCAGCAGAGGCGTCCCCTTCCTGGGGCTGAAAGGTACCCTGGGAAGTACTACTCACATCCTCCACTTTGCCCTTCATTTCATAGGTGTTGCCGGGGGGGAAATGTGTCAGGACCCGGGAGCCGTCTAGACCCTCCCAGAAAAAGGTGTTGTGCTGACGGGGAGGAAGCCACAGTTTTGTATTAATCCATCAGAACTCAGGATATCACAGAGTCACAGAGTATCAGATGTACAAATGTACGACGTCACTATGCTATAGGAATTTTTCCAACTCCTTTACGGCATAATCTTAATGGATTACCGCCGTATATATGGTCCGTCATTGATTGAAACATTGCTGTGTGGTGCATGGCTGTATTTGCCAATTAGGATTTTAAGAATATCGATTCGTCGAGGCTGGATAATGAATGATTAATGAAGACCGTAATGTGTATCACGGCGCTATGGCTCTCACAGGGAAAGTGTTGACCAGATTCCAGCTGAGCTTCTGAGTCAGGAATCGTGTGATTCCACTGCCCCGCATCATCTGAGGGAGTTGTGCAGAATATCCGAAAGTGTCCGGAAGCCAGAACTGCGAAGGACAGTGTAGGAGGATGTTTTACTGAAGAAGACAATAATGAGGATGGAAAAAGAAACTTGTTGCATTAAGACGTTGTGTTTCGGGATGCCAGGAAGAAATGCTTTGGGGTTCCTTCCCTTCATCTCTCTCTCAATCCACAACGATGATTATAATTGTGGTCCCTACCGCTAATTTGCAAAGTACATTTCAGAAACTGCCCAATATTACAAGCCAAATGATGTCAAACTGTGGTCAAAGTCACTCTGACTATAAAAGCTGCTTTTAAAGAATTTCGAGAGGTGCATCGATCCTCTAAGCTGCTGTACCTCTTTGCAGTACACGCCAAACTCCTGCTGAAAGAATCGCTGGCCCTCTAGAAACTGCCGAACCATGGACTCTCCTGACGGTAGGTTGCCGTCCTGGAGTGACAACAGCGCAGGTGTGATTACAGGTATCATAAGCACTGTGGGTACAGTATTTAAGGCAGTGAAATTCTTAATGTCGATATTACCATTTCTACCCAAGTTCCTCCAACTACGATAAACCGGCCGCTCTCCACAAAGGTCTTTATCTGCGCAAACAGTCCTGGGTACCAGTTTTTCACCCACTCAAACTGCTGGGCCTGGAGATGAAGCACAAAGGGTAGACAGATGAGAAGAGCCATGGTGGGAATGACTGGAGGACTCCATGCGATACCTTCTACGGCACCTGTGAACAGGTGAAAACGAAGTCGGGATTCTTCTCCATCAAGCGGATCACGGTCACCCAGCTACGAGCACATTTCCGGATCGTCTCCTCGTACGGCCAGAGCCAGGCTGTGAGGAAAAAGGAGGAGATAGACTGTAACTATAATTTATAGTCACACTTTTTCCAGGTTCCTTACTGCATTCAACTCTCCACAATGCCACTGCATCCGTTTGATAACCGGCCAGCTGAAGTGTAATCCAGTGGCTGGAAATCCCGCCGGTTCACCTTCATAATAGCATTGACACAATCAGCTCGAAGGAAGGAAGCAGCTATGATTAGCACTTTATATACATGCCCTGCCTCTTCCCAGCCTGAGGAAACCACACCTGAGTCAATATGACAGTGGCCCATGGCATGGACAGTGTGCTGACTTTGCCCGTTCCTCTGGCTGAAAAAGCTCAGGGCCAGGCTGTGCGCTCCAGGGTAGGAGGAGGGGTCGGCTGGGTCACAGACGTTCACCATTTCATTTACTGTGAATAGAGCCTGGAAGCCGCGCTGGTCATTCTCCCCGAGCATCTGATGACACGTGAACAGGAAAAACACCCAGAGGTGTTTAACAGGCTCACACAAGCTCCCCCTACCTCTATCCTCTCCATAGGAAAAGTTTGGCACTAATATCATAGCATAATAGTTACTAAGGGTAAGCTGTCTTACGGGCGTGAAAATGGTGCAGAGAGGACATATGACATGAGCTGCTGTGCAACGAACTAGAGCAGACGATACACCGTGCATAAAAAAGGTGTTTTAGACCTTTGCGACATCAATGAGCATCTCAAAGTCTGTCAGCAGCTCTCTGGTATCACGGTTAAACACAACCAGCTCCGCACTCTGAAGGGTGTACATCCTGTCGGGGTCAGGAGCTGCGATCATGGATTCCTTCCCAGCCCCAAACAGCCCATTACAAGCCATCTCTACATAGAGGGTCAAACTGAGACACAGAGAGAGGAAGAGAGAGAGAGAGAATGTACCGGAAATCCACACAACCTGCACAATTACTCATCCACTGCCATGTTTGTGTCTGAGGAGCACCGCTCACCTGTGAGGTTCTTCGTTCTTGAGGTTTGTGCTCAAGACATAGCTAGTCTTCTCACCCTCCTTTGTTAGCCCCTATGATTCAGATATAAAATGATTTTCACTAGAGCTACAAAGCAATAATTGCAGTTCTTTTTGGTACCATTGTGTGTGGTGATATTGAAATTACTTCTTGTTTATCTCCCAACCTGACAAGGCTGCCCATCCTTCCAGACCATTCCCTCTCCATCGATCTCCCATCGAAAATGAACCTCCTTCCCTTCCCAGGCCTCAGGAATGTTCAGGGACACCTTAAACCAGCATGTCCACCATCTTAAGATCACAGCATTGGGGGTAACGCATTAGGTTAGCATTAGCATTAGCCTGTCCAAATTTCACTGGGAAACTTGGGCTCTCTGACTCTGTCTGGGGTGGAAGATTGACACTATTATTATTACATTCACACTTGTACCCATTTCTGCATCGTTCTCAAAACATCTCAACTGAAGTCCTCCAGTCTGCCACAGCCAAACTCCTCCTTGGACCTGCACTGCCTGCCTGACTTTCACAGACCTTGCAGATCTAGCTGACAATTTTCTATTCTTTGGTTTATATAAAGATGCAATAACTGATAAAAAAATGTATATCAATGCAATAAAACAAGATGCATAAGCTATATGGGGAATAAGGTTTATGGTTTGTTGCAGGTAATGTATTTACTCTGCAAAGGGCCTCACACAGCACTTACGTAGGACCGAAGCCATCGCCAACCTTGCATGGTTGAAAGGTCTGTTGTAATGCCTCAGAGTACGACATACGTTTTGGAGTCAGGAAAGACGACAGGGATTCCACAGGGCATGTTTCTCCATAGAGTCTGCAAGAGAAACAACATTCACAAGTTCCACACAAATTCTTGGAAACAAAATCCACTCAATATTTTTGTTAAACAGAATGACCATATTTTGCTTTGCAAGAAAGAGGACACTGGGGGCAGGAGGCCAAGAGAGACGTCCAAGCAACGCAAATATACACACTTAAAGTGTTCTGAATGTAGTTCCTGTTGTGGTAAACTATTCTCCGCTTCCAGTGTCATTGACTTGCTGTATGTTACATCGGTGTCAGAAGTGCGATGGCACCAAACAAACATTGGCAAACTGCTTGCTAAGCTATGGAGAGAAACACTGGTGAGGGGGAAGATCTGCTCTGCAGACAGAAGCATCAAGCTGGGAACACTCACTAAGATGTGGTAACACCCACCTGGACCTACCTGATGGTAGCAGTGTGCAGCAGTTGCCCTAAGACAAGGGGAGAGGAGGAAGGTGGAAGACTCATTGTGATAAAACATAAATAGCTACCCTATGGATGAAGAGGAGCCAGCTGTCGGGGGAATGCAACAGAGAAGATTTTATTAAGATGATGGGGAGATGGTGACTGAGCCAACACTGCCCCCCAGAGGGCAAGGTTTCAGCTGCAGGAGCTATAGTCAGATGAGGTCCTGCAACACAAGACTGACCCCGGCAGTGCAGCTCCGAGTGGGCAGCAGCCCCGAGAAGCGGAGGCAAAGCTGGCTGGAGTGATTCAGACCAGCAGCAGCACCAGGACGTCACCTGTGGTTCCAGTGACTCGCAAAGACGGTCGGCTGTGTCGCTGGCTCATCGCGGTTTACGTCTCTGGACCTCCGCAGTGGTTACTGGCAGGTGAAACTGACAACTGAGGCCAGGCCCAAGACAGCTTTCTGCAGTGGCTGGGGCCTCTGGTGCATTAATGCTTTTTGGCAGTGCAATACACCAGCAGCATCATCGACTTCCACTAAAGCCATATCCAATGTGCATAATGTATTTCAGTATTTCAAAACTGCTGACAACTCCAGGAAATGCACCCTGCTGTAAGGATACGCTTCCTTGAACAAATGGGGGTGCAGAGTTTGTCAGCTGACCCAGGTAAAGTGGAGGTAGGGTAAGGCTTAACTTATAAGATGGAGGTCTGCAGCATTCAGTCTCCCAGTCCGGCTCTTTCCAGCTTTCCTACTTGACACAGACGCCAATAAGCGCTGGTGCTGCAGTGTATTCACAGCTAGGTGAAGAAGAGTGTGTTGTGCTCTACTTCAGCAGAACCCTGAGTCACCAAGACTCGATGGGAAATGCTAGCAGTGTTGCTGGCTGTGCGACACTCCCATGCTTACCTGCACCATCCAGTCAAGCTGAGAATGGACCATGACTTCCTCCATTGACAGGTGATAAACCAGAGATGCTGGTCACTCGATGGACCGGAGCTCTACAGGGGTTTCAGCTGCAAACTCCGCCCATCAGGATAAAAGTGATGATCACCTTAGAGAGGCAGCACAGGTCCTGCACGCTGCCCGAGAAGGAGCTGTGACTATTGCAGGAAGTAGATGCTGCCCTGGGTTCAGTGATCCTTTGGAAGCAAAAGGGTAGAAGGCCAAGCTGCACGGTTCCTTTGTCGCCAGCAGCAAAATGCTGCTTGGGCAGTGGGAGTCCCCGATTCACTGTGCAGGTGCACTGCATCATGCCTGGCACTCATCTAGGGACCATGTTCACTGGCAGGTGGTGATACCAGCAGCACTGCATGAAAAGGGCTGCATGGAGCTCCAGAGGCAGTGCACTTCAGCTTTAAGAAAACCTTAACGTTAGAGCAGGTTCTGCCTGGGGGGGAACCTAAACTATGTGGAAGGTGTGAGAATTGCATAGCCAAGAAAGGGCCCGTGGGATAATCCACCCCCAACACTATGCATTAGTAGCAGCTGACTCTTCCCCAAGCAGGAAGCACGCACCATAATGGTCCACCTCCTGAGAGGAATGTTTGTGGGCTCTGGAACCCAAAGGAGAGCCACAGTGATCAGGGGTGCAGTGTTCAGGGAGCTCTGTAAGCTCCTGGGTCTGAACAGGAGGAGGACAGCACCCCTACACGCAAAGTGACTGGCTGCTATAAAGATTTCATAGATTGCCGGCGACCCAGTTAGCGCCACTGACAACAACTCAACACTACGGCAACCAGGCATATCACACAGCGGTGCAGAAGTTCGATAAGGCGGCGCTTTTATTGCGATTAACCTGGTTGTTACACAGGGCAAAGGTTCAAGGCAAACTGTCATTATTTATAGCTAAAAAACCTTAGAAATTATAATATAAATTCTTTCTAATCTTTCACTTCAACACATCCAAATACGGTTATTAGATATTAAACTGATCTAAAATTAATCCAGTATACTGAAATAAAGAAGGTGTTTTGAAAAGCAAACATCTGTTGTGTTTAGGAATCATCTACGCGAAACTAATTTAAATCTACATTAGTATCTTCATGGCACGATGCAATATGACAATGATTTAAATAGTAAAATAAATAAATTAAAAAAATACGTGAGAATATGACAACCGACAGCACAACTGTATATTATAATTTTCTGGTTAATGTGCTGCAGTTATGACAAACCTCACTGACAGCTGGTTCGCAAAACACACGTGTGCTTCAAGGATGTTTTTTCCAGTTTACCTTCCTCGGAGGTTGCAATCGGTGAAGTAAACATCAGACACAAACTTCTCCGCTCTTTCTAGCAGAGTCCGTCGGTTTTTAAGCACCGGTTGGTGATACATTAAGAACAGCAGATTTTAGATGAATGCTGATTAAGCAGTCAATTCCAATCAATATGCATGCAACTGAGCCTGGAATCTGCGAGACCTCTGAAATTCGAAAAACAGTGTATCCGGTCCCGGAAATACACTGTAACTACGGTGTAGTTTGGTCTTCCCGACTGGAGGTGTCGCTGCTGTCTGATTACGCTTTCTGTTTGGGTCATGTGCTGTGGAGAGGAAACGGCATTGTCTGCTCTGTTTAGGAGATAGGGAGATTGGTATCAAAGTACGGGACAAGATGTAGTATAAAAATAAATAGACGTGATCATAAATGAATTTACCATGGATGGTCTGTTGATATAACATGGAATTGAATACTGTCATACAGATCTTACCGTACCTGATATATTTGTCCTGTGGCATATACCTGAGTGTTGCATTTGTGCTCTCTAATCCGCTTTCTACTACTGCAGCTCTGCTTATCATGCGGCTTCGTTTTCATTGTGATTGATTGATATTTTTAACTTCAGTTTTAGGCTCGACTAGTCTTTGATCATTATGCCTGAGGTTTAACATTAGAAGTGTATATGACCAGCAGCATGCAGGTAGATGCAGTTTCAGATTTGTTCATATAATGCGCTCCATATTGTAACTTTGTATAACAATAACATTACTGGAACATAAATAGGTGCAAATAAAAGAATGCTGCAAAAATAATCAGTGCACCATGTAACAGTTCATTAAAAATACACATTTAACTTTCTGCGACTTCAGTGTGAAAGGGAGATTCACACTTCTGTGTTGAAGATCTTCCATAAATCTTATCTTACTTAAAACCGATTTAGACATTGATACATTGATCTGCTGTTGTCTCATACAGCACCCCCCCCCCCCATGCTCCTGTACTGAATTGGCACGTGTTCAGTTGTGTTGGATGATTAAACAGGCAATTACATTTCTGCTGTGCAAGCTCTTGTGCATTATATTTGCCTTAGAATCAGCTAGATACATCCATCCTCACAATCTGAAGAGGCTTGATTTTGTGTGAGAACATGACAGAAAGAGATTTTGTCAGTCACTTCTAAGTATAATTACATCATTCCCCATTACAAGGGCAAGTGAGCCTTATTAATCCAGAGCCAGATCCCCTGCAGGACCGCTATATTCAAATAAACACAAGCAAAGGCCAATTTATCAAAGAATTACTCATTTTATTTTACAATATTGACAAATACGATCTCATTCTTCATTAATATTATTAACATTTAGATTATAAAAAACTGATCATCTGTTTTAAACACCAGTGCTACACACAAGCAACAGACAACTAGATTTGGGACCAGTTATACAGTTACAATTTGCAATTATGCATTATGCTTCTTCAGAAGTGACAGAATACTTCAGTAACTGTACCCAAATCAGCTTCTAAGCAGGAGGTTTGTGGGGAGATTAAATATACTGCAAGCTGAACAGGAAACATTGCTGGAATTGCAAGCAGAACTATAAAACTCTGTGAAACGTTATAATACTGCTTGAGAAATGGAGCAGACATGCTCTAGGTCACCACTAGTGCTTGAATAATGAGACTGCAGAAGTTTTTATTACTTGTAGCAATGATAATACAATGTCTCAATAAGAAAAACATTATCCCTGCGAGAAATGCATATACAACACGTTTTATTTATTTATTATTATTTTATTACTAGATTATTTTAGAGGTCAGGTATTACCTTAGAGGTCCTACGCATTATCTACAATCAATTTTATATAAATACAATATTTGTAATGGATTTTGTATAGCTTTCATATAGAGAAATAGCCAAAAAAGCAAACAATGATGATTAATAACTAGTGTTGTAGTCAAGACCGCCTAAACCAAGACCAAGACACTGCCGAGACCGGAGGATGTCAAGACCAAGTCACTGCCGAGACCGGAGGGTGTCAAGACCAAGTCACTGCCGAGACCGGAGGGTGTCAAGACCAAGACACTGCCGAGACCGGAGGGTGTCAAGACCAAGTCACTGCCGAGACCGGAGGGTGTCAAGACCAAGACACTGCCGAGACCGGAGGGTGTCAAGACCAAGACACTGCCGAGACCGGAGGGTGTCAAGAAAAAGACCAAGTCTGGTTGAGCCCAAGACCAAGACCGAAAACAGACTAGGGCCAGAAACGACATTAACTGTAGAGAAAAAAGGCATTGCTGTAAAGTGTCATTACTCATTAAATCAAATTTACGTTATCTTTTCCATTATATTGTCCATGTCTCTCATTTAAAATCTCCCAGATTTGTCATAGTTACGTGGCCTGATGGAAAATTATATTCTCAGCAATCCTCTCCTATAACCATTTTATCAGACCTCGTCAATGGAAAGAGATGGGATGTACCAGAAAGATTCTCATATTAAGTCTCTTATACCAGGGACAGAGGCCTCGGGTAAGATGTGATGTGGTTGGTCACCTTTCACCTTGGCTCTATGCATATGTTACATTTGCAGTTTTCTCAGAGGTTCTTTTTGGGTTTTTGGCACAATGGCTTCCCCATGCTGACCAAAAATATGCAATGAGGTCTTGTGACGATAACGCCTCATTTTCGATAATGTGTGCTTTTGCGCCCTCTGGTGGACTGGCATTCCATCTGGGTTGCTTCCTTGTCTTGTATGCTATACGGCCTACCTGGTACTCAGGTTTTTGGAAAGGGCAGATGAAAAAAATGTGCTTTATTTATCCCTTTGTTGCTTAATTATAACTGACTTTAATGCATTAACAAATGGAAACTGTTCAAAGCAGCTGGGTAGCACAGAAGATTGGAGCTTTCCAAAATTCTATCTAGTTTGAAAATAATTGTAAAACGTTTCAGTAAATTGGTATTCTATAACACACACTCACACACACACACACACACGTTGCAGGTGCCATTAACCTGCAGTTAACAATCTGCATCTGTTCACTGGCAGCAAAATAACTGTTGGGGCATAAGTAAGGTGAGGTCACAGCATAATGTATGCAGTGTAAGTATGCAGTGTAAGTATGCAGTGTAAGGTGACACCACAGACCTGCACAAGAGTTCGGTGCCTGACTGGTAAGACTGTTACGTGTGAGCAGCAGTCTCTGCATCGTGTGTGACATCCTTGGTCCTTTGCTGAACTCTCTCATTACTAAGGAGATAAGAAAGTTAAGGTAGCGTCAAACTTAATTGCTTTATCAATTTAACTAAAAAGGTGTCAGACATCAATATGATGATGTGTAACCTTTCTTATAAGACATTCTGCAAATAGTATTTAAGTATATTACAGGAAAAAAATATTTTATGCTAACAAGCTTTAACATGCTGTACTAGGGTTAAGAGTTTCCAATTTCTGTTCCACACAGGATATTCCTGAGATAAGATTCTGTCACATACCACCTTGGTCAACTATTTAGAACTATTACTAGAATAGTAACTTGTGACATTAACACCTAACCTAACAGATATTCCTAATTCTGGTAATGTGCCCTTTTCACAACAGAACTGGACCTCTCAGAGGTCTGGGTGTCTGGTTTTGCTCTGAAGTCCCTCAGACACATGGTTTCCACTTGGAACCTGGGCTGCTTTCATCAGAGAATTCTGTAGCTTTTCTAGCTCATGCTTG